>MU191420.1:11960-29111 GCA_016904865.1 Pissodes strobi
CTTTTATTAACTTTCCGAACAATCTTTTGTTTTTGTTTTTTTATTATTTTTTCCTATTTCGCTTTATAATACTGTTATTCACTTTTCGAACATTTTTACTAGTTTTTTTTTTCAACTTTTTCCCATTTTTTCAAAAATTTTTGATTTTTTTATCACAAAACATTTGCATTCTTCCCATTTTTGCCATCCCCGACCTCATAGCTGATCTCCTTCGCCTTTTTTTCGCCGAAAACCACGTTTCTCAATTTTTTTTTTATTAATTTTATTTTCTTATTTCGTTTTACAATACTTTCATTAATTTTCCAAACAATCTTTTGGTTTTGTTTCTTTTATTATTACTTTTTTTCATTTCGTTTTATAATACTTTTATTAGCTTTCCGAAAATTTTTTTACGTTTTTTTTTTAATTTTTTTTTGTATTTTTTCAAATTTTTTTAGCTTTTTTCCAATTTTTTTCCCATTTTTTCAAAAATTTTTGATGTTTTTTCACAAAACATTTGCATTCTTCCCATTTTTGCCATCCCCGACCTCACAGCTGATCTCCTTCGCCTTTTTTTCGCCGAAAACCACGTTTCTCTAATTTTTTTTAATTAATTTTATTTTCTTATTTCGTTTTACAATACTTTCATTAGCTTTCCGAACAATCTTTTGGTTTTGTTCCTTTTATTATTATTTTTTTTTTCATTTCGTTTTATAATACTTTTATTTTATTAGCTTTCCGAAAATTTTTTTACGTTTTTTCTTTAATTTTTTTTGCATTTTTTCAAATTTTTTTAGGTTTTTTCCAATTTTTTTCTCATTTTTTCGAAAATTTTTCAGTGTTCGGGAAGGTGGACCCAAAGTAACTCAAACTAACCCACCACTGATGACATGGGGTCATCGCTTGTCAGATTTTCGATTCGAGCCTCAGTTGCAGAGATATCGGCAAAAAACGTTTTTTTTCCCAAAATCCCCCTTAAATAGAGCCCCGGTCTCACCCATATGGTCAAAGGTAGCCCCCATTTCGGTCTTGTAGCTCTTCAATTTCACCAAATCAAATTTATGAGTAAGTCAAAATTCTAATAATCAAAATCCCTACAATATCAACACTTCAATAGCATCAAAGTCTCAGTAATATTAATTTTTAAATGCAATTTCCCATAATATCACCATTATGGAAATGGGAATATTGAATATGGTAATTGTCCTATTGTAGGGATTTTGATATTATCACAGATTTGATTTGTCAGGATTTTAATTTGTCGAAATTTTGATATAGCCGGAATTTTCGTCGTGGGGATTTTGTTTTCAGTATCATCGGGAATTTAATGTTGGCATATTGATATTTTTGGAATATTGACGTTATAGGGATTTTGGCTGTCGGGATTTTAATATCGGAAAATCAATTTTATATTTTCATAAAAATCCCGATAACATTAAATTCCGACGTCCAAAATCTCGACTATGCTAAAGACATAACAAATTTAAGTGGAATTTTCGATAATATCAAAATTCCTACAATTAGCAACAATCAAGATCCCTGCATATCAACATCCATATAATCAGAATCCCGATCATCAGTACCCTAACGTCTAATATCCTGGTTACATCAAAATCATAACAAATTAAATTGAATTATTGGACATAAATGGATTTTTTGTTAATATCAAATCCCCACGATTTTAGAACTGTAATTTTCCTTTTGTCGGGATTTTGATATTATAAGAAATTTGATTTGTCGAGATGTTGATTTAGCCGGGATTTTGGTTGTTGGGGATTTGTTTGTTAATATTGTCTAGAATTTGATGTAGGGATTTTGATATTTTTAAAGTTTTCATGCCCTAGGGATTTTAATTATGAAATTTTTCGTACTATCGGGATTTATATGTGGGATAATCAATTCTAATTTGTCATGGTTGTGATGTAGCCGGGATTTTCATTGTCAGTATTGTCGGGAATTTGAGTTAAGGTTTTGATGTTATAGGGATTTTCCGGATTGTCGTGATTCTCGTAAAATCCATTATAATTGGTTAAGATTGTGATGTAGCCGCGATCTTGGTCGTAGGGATTTTGTTTATTAGTATTGTTGGGAATTTGATATTTTTAGATATTTGATGTCATAGGGATTTTGATTGTTGAATTTTTCATTTTGTCGGGATTTTGATGTTCGGAAATCGATTTTAAATTGTCATGATTGTCATGTAACCGGGATTTTGCTCGTTGGGATTATGTTTGTCAGTATTATTGGGAATTTAAGTTTAAAATTTTGAACTTATAGGGATTTTGATTGTCGAATTTTTCATATTGTCGGGATTTCGATGTCGGAAAATCGATTCCAATTTGTCATGATTGTGATGTAGCCGCGATCTTGGTCGTTGGAATTTTGTTTGTCAGTATTGTTGGGATTTTGGTATATTTAGATATTTGATGCTTAGGGATTTTGATTGTCGAATTTTTCATTTTGTCGGAATTTTGATGTCCGGAAATCGATTTGAATTTATCATGATTGTCATGTAATGATGTGTCAGTATTATCGGGAATTTAAGTTAGGATATTGATGCTATAGAGATTTTGATTGTCGAATTTTTCATTTTGTTGGGATTTATCGATTCGAATTTGTCATGATTGTCATGTAACCGGGATTTTAATCGTTGGGTCTTTGTTTGTCAGTATTATCTGGAATTTAAGTTAAGATTTTGATGTTATAGGGATTCTGATTGTTGAATGTTTCAAAATGTTGGCATGTTGATGTCCGGAAATCGATTTTAATTTGTCATGATTGTCATGTAACCGGGACTTTGATCGTCGGGCATTTGCTTGTCAGTGCTATCGGGAATTTAGGTTAGGATTTTGATGTTATATTGATTTTGATTGTCGAGAATTTTTCATTTTGTTGGGATATATCGATTTGAATTTGTCATGATTGTCATGTAACCGGGATTTTGATCGTTGGGCTTTTGTTTGTCAATATTATCGGGAATTTAGGTTAGGATTTTGATGTTATAAGGATTCTGATTATCGAATGTTTCAAAATGTCGGGATTTTGATGTCCGGAAATCGATTTTAATTTGTTATGATTGTCAGTATTATCGGGAATTTCAGTTAGTATTTTGATGTTATAGGGACTTTGATTGTCAAATGTTTCAAAATGTCAAGATTTTGATGTCCGGAAATGGATTTTAATTTGTCATGATTGTCATGTAACCGGGATTTTGATCGTTGGGCTTTTGCTTGTGAGTATTATCGGGAATTTAAGTTAGGATTTTGATGTTAATAGAGATTTTTATTGTCAAATGTTTCAAAGTGACGGGATTTTGATGTCCGGAAATTGATTTTAATTTGTCATGATCGCCATCTAACCGGGAATTTGGTCGACATTTTCATTTTGTTCAGATTTTGATTTCGAAAAATCGATTCAAATTTGTCATGATTGTCATGTAACCGGGATTTCGGTCGTTGGGATTTTGTTTGTCAGTATTATCGGGAATTTAAGTTAGATTTTGATGCTATACGGATTTTGATTCTCAAATTTTTCATTTTGTCGGGATTTAAATGTTCGGAAATTGATTACAATTTGTCATGATTGTCATGTAACCAGGATTTTGCTCGTTGGAATTCTGTTTGCCAGAATTATCGGGAATCTAAGTTAGGATTTTGATTATCGAATGTTTTAAAATGTCGGGATTTTGATGTCAGGAAATTGATTTTAATTTGTCATGATTGTCATGTAGCCGGGATTTTGTCGTTGGAATTTTGTTTGCCAGTATTATCGGGAATTTAAGTTGGGATTTTGAGCATATAGGGATTTTAATTGTCGAATTTTTAGTTTTGTTGTGATTTTGATGTCGAAATATTGATTCAAATTTGTCATGATTGTGATGTAGTCAGGATTTTGGCCATTGGGATTTTCGTTTGTCAATATTATCGGAAATTTGAGCTATGATTTTGATGATATTGATATTTGGTTCTGGAATTTTTCCTATTGTCGGAATATTGATGTCGGAAAATCGATTCTAATTTGTCATGATTATGATCTAGCCGGGATTTTAGATGTTGGGATTATAATAGTCATTTTTGTCAAGAATTCCATATTGGGATTTGGATTTTGTTGGATCTTTGATGTGGTTGTAACTCTAATAATTGTCGAATTTGTCATATTATCGTCATGTTGATATTATTAGAAACATGGTTTGTCAGAATTTTAATTAGCTGGGATTTTGATTGTCATCATATTCTGTCGGGAACTTGATACTGTCAGAATTTTAATGCTATGGGAACTTTAATAGTGTAGGAATTTCATGTTATCGGAACTACGATGTGTCAGAATTTGAATAGTCTTGACCTTTTGATGTCTAAATTTTGATATGTTGGAATCTGGATTTTGATGGTCCAAATTGTGATATAATCGATCTTTTGGTTATCGAACCTTTGACTGATTTATTCATGATAATATTTATATGCTTCATATTGAAGAAAGAACACTAATTGCGAAAACATTCCAAAAGAAATTCGAAGGCCTTCATTTTGGGTTCCTAATAGGAAGTAACAGTGGATTACTTTATTTTTCAACTGGTATTGTTTATGAAATTTGGATATTTAGCAAGAATGGAGTTATAACGTCTTGACAAGATGGATTTAACTTTACCCATTGTCTTTAAATCAATTATCCTATCCTCAATGGTCTTTCGACCGTTCATTATTTTGTCAGTTATCGTAGTAGCAAATTTGATACCATCAGGATCTATTTTGCAGGAGTAATTGCAGGTAGAAGATGCTTTCGTCGATCTAATTCAACTGTATTAATCGCAAAAAAACCTAAATGCCTATATGGCATTACCGCCTTGAACAGAACAGTCGTCGTAACTACCCGGGTCCAAGACCGTTGAAACGTTTTATATGTTTTAATAAATGGGAAAATTTGTATTCAGAAACGAGCCTTCCTCGTGGTATTGTTCCCCGAAGATAGACAGCCCACGTCTCTCTCAAGTCGCACTGAAATATTGATATAATCTGACAGATAAGCAACCCTCCGCGCTCCAAAGTTGTGCATTCATGTCGTATGACCGAACGAGGGGTCACAGTTCAGGCGTGTCAGCCGGTCTTACTTTCCGTAAAGGTATATCGCACATCATCAGAAGTCGAGGCACATTCGCCGCGATTATTTGCGTCATGGGCCGGGATTTTCGGTAAAAATATTATGCTTTAATAGGATCTTACATCTTTATTTCGAAAGAATTTATGTTAAGGAGCGGATGGGCGGAGGAGGCGTTTTATAAGGAAAGTTGGGAAAATTCTACTTAAGTGTGGAGTCAATAATTGAATCTGCAATGCACGCAAACGCAATTTAAGAAAAGCGCATACCTAACTAGAAAATCGCTCGGCGGCCGCGTACAAAACCCTGAATTAATTTCGAATAAATCATAGTTTTTCAAAACAATCATTACCCAGAACCATTTTAAATGAGATCACGCTTTTTAGATTACCGTATATCATTATCGGTTTTCCTTTCTATTGTAACACTTGGCACTCGTTTTCCATATATTATGAACTAGCCAATGCGTGACGTAAATCATTTCGTATTTATTTATGTTTCCTTGCCGTCACCGTTATTGGACGGCGTTGATTTACGGACGGCTCGGGGATGAAATATTTTTCTGCTTAAATCAACGTTTCAAATAATACTATGGTTCCAAACGACATTATTTTGCATATTAACGCGACTATCGGTAGTGTTTCATTCGAATTATCGGAGCGTCGATCGGTGGAAAAAAAAACACGGAGGAGGCGACTTAATCACAGTGATTACATCGTGCAAGATCGGCGAATGATTTCATGGTCAAATGCTTCCGGAAAATAATTCGCCACTGCGGGGGAAATAGCCGAACGAATGGCTATATTATTTCTTTAAAAATGCGGGATATATATATATATAGCGCAGGGGAGCCATTGTGAACGTCAGGTTTTGGTGAGTGGCGCCACCACGTCCCTAGCTTCAGGATGCAAATCGGACCGGGAGCCAAAATCTGGTGGCATCCAGAAAGGGATTTTCTTCTCCCTTTTTAGTCTCGGCCGGAGCTGCGGAATCAGGTTAACCGCCTATCCGCACCTCTATACTCTGGTTTCTAACAGCACTAGATAAAGGGGCCCTCACAACCGATCTCTCTCGGATGGAGATCATGGGCAAGGTGGCAGGGTCCCAGCAGGACTGCCCTGGCAGCAGCCCTGGTCGAAGGGGATACATGGCCCGATTGCACGCCCGGTGGTGTAATATGCATCTGGAGCACGGAGCGATCACGGCACATAATCTTAGAAACTGTGCTGTACGGCTCTGGAGACAGGGGTTTGTACGAATCCAACCTCGAATGGACACCGATGGAGTGGATATACATCCGGGGGAGGAATCCCCGATTCGTGCTCAAATGGAGGAGCAAAATCTGGAATCCCGTATTGCGCAAAGGCCATCCGACCTACAACAAATGGAAATGACCATCAGAACGGGTCTCCCGGAGAATGCCGATATTAGACAAATCAACAACGTCATTTACGGAACCATTAAACGGGCTTTTCAGCCAGGAAGACAAAACAACAACGCCTCTCCACAAGTTAGAGCGCAACAACGAATAACCAAGATGGAGGTAAAAATTCAATTATCAAAGCAAAAAGCATCCAAGACACAATGTGTAATCGATTATAAAAGAACGGCTAGACCATTTACTCAGAAGGTACGTAGAATATCAGCAGAACTTAGGCGCATCCATCACACTCTGTGTCAAACAGTGCTGCTGACCATCAAGCAACACCACATTGACCGCATAAGAGTCCTTATGGTATGGAGAGAACCAGAGCCATAACGGAAAATAAAATCTTCCCTGAAAGACCCGCACGTTTGTTTAACCCATCGTCACCTATAATTGAGGATCCTCCATCGGTTGAACAAGTGGAGCAATTCTGGACAGACCTGTATGGGAAGTCCCAATCATTCAGTGCCTATATTCCGGCCCTCAGGCAGTTCGAGGTCTTCTGCAGAGAGTTTCCGGCTGACGAAAGACAATACCAGCCAATCACGTTGGGTTCAACATGCCTTACAGGATGCAAAGAATTTCGGTGCTCCTGGGCCCAATGGTATTAACACGTACTCGTTGACCACCACCACTTGGTCAGGATATTCGATTCTTGGTTAACTGGAGAGCAGCAAATGCCAGCGGGGGTGGTACAGGGGCCGACGATGCTACTTCCAAAGAAAGGAGACCTGTCACAAGCAAACAACTATAGGCCCATAACTTGTCTAAACGCGTGCTACAGTCCGTGAGCAGGATCTTTAGAGAGATCCATGAGCAGCTGGGCTCAAAGAAAGGGGTAGCTGGTTGCAGAGAGAATCTTTTGATAGACCGATGCATCACGCAAGATTCGATGCAATATCAGCAAAACCTCTCGATGGCTTGGATTGACTACCGCAAGGCGTTCGACTCGACGAATCATAAATTGATCTTACACCTGCTCCGAGTCATGTCGGTGCCAGATCCAGTAGTGAGATGCATCCAGCTACTAATGCCACTTTGGAAAACCCAATTTCACATTACCAGTGGAGCAACAAAAGTCTCCACTAATAGCGTGCCATCCTGAATGGGGGGATTTTCCAGGGCGATTCCCTTAGCCCACTTCTTTTCTGCATCTCACTGTGCACTTCGGAATACTCGTGGTTATCACTGTGGTACACCCGGAAACCGAGGACATAGGTCGCGCACCTTTTCTCTATGGACGACCTAAAAATATACACCTCCGGAGACTTTAAACTGTCCCTACGCATCGTGGAGCAGTACACGCAGGCTGTCGGAATGGAGCTCGGGCTCGGCAAGCGTGCAGTCATCCATATCAGGAGAGGACGAAACGGGGATTTTGGAGAGCACGCGCAGTTGGTTGATGAAGGCGCCATATATAAATTAGGTGTCGGGGAGACGTATACTTACCTGGGAATAAGACAAATCCACTTTCAGGAGGTAAGCCAGGTTAAGGAATCTCTCCGAGGTCGATACTAGCATCGACTCAGGCAAATTTGATCATCGAGGCTGTCTGGAAAAAATTCATTCGTATAAACAAAAAACATCTTTTCTTGACTCTGCCTCATTTTCAATGATCTCTCAATAACCATTTTTCCTCCAGCCCTGGTTCGATCGTTACGAACTCAATGCGTTTTAATGCTGTAACCGAACACCTTCAGTACCACTGCTGACGGCCCATTTTCCCAATACAAACATGAAACGCGCAGCGGAAAATATATAAAACCAACATAAAACTCCGAGTTTAACCGCGACCCGAGAAGGTAATATCTGTTATTACTCGGTCATTTCCTCCGGTGCGAGTAAAACTGAAGCGCTTCCTTATGAGATACGAATCTGAAATTAAAATGAGAAAATTTGAATCTCGCGATACATTTTCTTTGATAAACGAAACACTTTAACAGATTACACTCGACTACGACAGAGCGAAATAGTTGGCGAATTAGCACCTGGTGAAAAAAATTAGCATGAAATCAAAGCCGAATCAGCGGTCGGTCCGTAATTATTATTATTTATCATTAAATCGCGGCTGGTTAATGTTAATAAACCAATTAATATGATCGGGGAATGCGGTTATGGGTTGACCGATATGTTTGCGTATATCATTCAATCGGTGGAAAAAATTGTTTTATTTGTATGGACAATGTCTTGGTAGTGAGTGGTACGTTATGCGGAGCAATTGATATATGTCTATTATATAGAATTGGTTCAAGCCCTAAAGAGGCCTAACATGAGTCAAGGATCGCTGCTATTAAAACAGAAGGACGTGAACCTTATGGGGATGATACGACATCAAAAAGTCTGTAACCTTGTAAATGTTACAAAATCCAGTAATGCGATTTTTCTCTCGCTACCTTACTTCTCGCAACCTTACTTCCGGTGTTCCGAGTCGCTCGAAAGATGAGTTGGAGCGCCACTTGACGGATGTGAATATATTCTTTTTTTAGGGGGAATTGGCAGCCCTCTATTGTCTGG
The DNA here is from genome assembly GCA_016904865.1 of Pissodes strobi. Lineage (NCBI taxonomy): Eukaryota > Metazoa > Arthropoda > Insecta > Coleoptera > Curculionidae > Pissodes > Pissodes strobi. The sequence goes on from MU191420.1 coordinate 20,971, forward strand.
ACACTCAAGGCGATCGAGCAATTTTTCAGTATCTAAAATTATCGTTTTTATTTTTGACCGTCAGATCAGGTTGTGTCATTGCATTAATTGGCAAATGAGCTAGAGTGTGTATTTTCTAAAATTATCGGCCATATCGCCTGTAAGGAATGTGTGATGAATAGTGTGGTGGCCCTTTTTTTTAAAGGGTCCTTCTGTGAGGTATAATTACCTCCCTTTGGGGCTGACGTCCGTCAGCGACTTTCTATACCGACCTAGCGAGTTCCCGGTGTCATCTAGCATTTTGTCAAGGTAATACGACCACATGGTGGACACGTAGCTTTGCAGCAAACGCCAATGTCTGCAAATCTACGCATCTATGCTCTTTTTTATCATACATATTATCGTTCCATTTCATTTTAATTCATGAATATACTGTTAAACGACTGCAGGTCGTCTCTATGATGCCTTACTGTTTCAGTTATTGAAACTATCGTTAGATGGCTTTAAGTCATTTATTATCTTTGTCGATTATTTAATATTTTTTTAAGTAGGGTTTAGGAAATGCTTATCTATGCACCGTCTAGGGCACCACCTACTAAAACCCTTTTTCTACTTTCTCGTTTTGGAATCACCCCGGAACTCCTGTCAATTATTACTTTAGGGTGTCCCTTTTTCTTGCCTCGTCATAGTCTTCTCTCCTATCCTGTTCCTGTTCTTCCCTAAGTCACAGGCTTCTCTGTTGTTTTGCTCTTCTATTTTTTGGGCTTAATCTTCTCCTTCCCATTCTCTGCTGGCTTCCTTGTCTTTGAGTATTCTCAACACGAAGGTGCAGACGGCATCCCAGCTCTCCTTCTTCTCTATCATTTTCCCGATTACTGTTTCTGGGATGAAACCCCCCCTCCTCTTGTGCGAGATTATCCCGTAGCTGCGCCCACTTCTTGCACACAAAGAAAGTCTGTTCAGCCGAGTCTTTCTCCTCCCAGCAGTGTGCATCGATCGTCCCTTGCCTTTCCGATTTTCTTCAAAAAACAAGCAATATGGCTTCAGTTTTCTCTTAATAAATGTTGGCCATGAGTCTGTTCAGCCTTCCGATCACCGATGCTGCCTTGCCCGATGCTTTCCTGATATGGCCCCAAAACGTCAGCTTGGTATCTAGGTCTAGGGTGACGTCGTGATTGTTTGACCACCTACGCTCACCGGGGCGATTCTCCCGATCCGTTTGGTGGTTAGAAGCACTGCCTCCGTTTTATGGACAGCCAAAAACAAAGACAAAGACATAGATTCCATCCATTCCATATCTCTACGCATGGTCTGATTTAGCAGTGTTTGCAGTCCCTCAATTGTGCGTGCAGTAATCAAGGTCACCAAGTCGTCCGCATATCCCACCAGGAAAACCCCCGTAGGCATCTCTATGCGCAGCACGTCGTCTTAATTAATGTTTCACAAACCAGGACCTAGGACTGAGCCCTGTGCCGCTCCCGATGTTATCCTCTTCTTCCTTGTCCTATCTCGGGTTTCGTATATCAATCAGCAGTCTGCCAGGTAATCCTGTAACACATGATATAGGTACGCCGGAACGTGAAATTTATTCGCTAGGGCACTTGAAATGTCTCCCTATCTGGTATTCTTCACGCCATGCATAAGTGTCTGGATCGATCGTTACCAGTCTGCAAGGCTTTTGTAACGGGCTAGGATTACATACGATGACCTATAAGGACATTCATTTTTCTAGACGAAATGGCGAAGGATCTAAATAAAAGAAAATTTACGTAGGACAACCATAGATTGACATATTTCTGGAGGGAAAATAATCAAACATCATATTATTTATTAAGATAGATTAGAAACATTATATAAACATCACCATAGTACTAGTATTGGAAAAGCTTGGAACCCAAGGTATTTTAAAGTAAATATTTTACACTTGTGTCTATATATATAAATATCAAATGCACAGATCTTCATATGAACGGATTAACTTTACACACGGTATATCGTTCCAGCTGAAACCACAAAGCTTAGTTCTATATTGGTGATTGCCCCTTGGTTTTATCTTATTGTGCTGCCCTTCTAAATGGAGAAGAAGGAACCTTGGCTTGTTTTCATTCTCTCAGTTTGATAACATACCTTCGACTTCGATAATTATGGGTCTTAATTGCTGATTCGAGATATTTTGGGAATCTAGAATGTAATTTCGCCTTTCTGGAATGTATCTCAGCCCTTCCTTGAATAGTGTATCTAAAAGAGAACAATAGTTATAGATTGGTTACAGATTGGCGGATTACCTAGTCGAAATGTAATGCCGTGTTATTTAGGGATATCTAGCACTGAAATTATAACTTACACTGTACACTTGATGGTCATTCTGTGGGAATATTTTCATTTTGGGAATGACACATTGACGTTTGCTAGAAGTATGACATGTTATTTCGGATTTGGACCATAGACTCATAGACGATCGGTGGAAGCCACGTGGGATCCGTTCGTCGATATCGATTCGAGAACCATTCTAATTCGCGTTGCTTTTACTGTAGGATTTAGCTATCCTACGCTTGAATTTGCTGATTGTATTCGATGGTATCAAGGTTTAGCACTCTAGGCTTGTAGATTGACGGAGTACTCCTCTGATTATTTGGTATTAAAGTTCGATAATATTTCAGCTCGGAGTAGATCCTGTCCTACGCCAAGGAAATTGTTCTATGTTTCATATAGTCTGTGGGGGTAATTTTGGCCACAGCTTTCTGGACAAGCCCGTGGTCTTCACGGTCGACACGGTTGTCAAGTTAATGCCTTATTTGGCATGATGCTATTAGTGGCGCGTGTTGATTGTAATTTTAGACTGCCGCATAACGCGTGGGTTATATTCCCACTAAGCATTTAAAAGTACATTCTAACTGATTCAAATCATTTCGATAGTGAGTCGCTTTATGGCTTGATTTGACGAATCCGGTAGTATGACATCATAACTTTATAGGGACGCTGCTGGCAACATAGCATGTTGGGCCGGCGCGATGATGATTCTGCTAACCTCGTCATTCTCAGTGCAAGCCAATTTAGTCTTTATGTGATCTTGAAGGAACCAGTAGGTTTCAGTGCCTAGCTCTCTAAATTGGGAATTTGCGTTGAGATACTGATATTTAGTGTGAAATATGCAGTGCCCCAGTTAGGGGATTATTCAACGAAGCCCTTGAGCAGAATTGTGGTCGTCGATGGTTTCTCGTCTGATGAATGATCGTGGATGAAGGGAGGTTTGTAGATGCACCCACGTTTGGGGATTTGATTTTCGAAAGCTGCCACACACTTGAACCCCGTTAACATCTAAAGGTATGTTGTTTGAGTAATTTCGGTACAGTTATTGTTTTGTTCCGTTATTTGTTGAGGTTCTCTACCTGTTTCCTTAATATTTCGGCTTGATCACTGTTCTAATTTGCCCTATTTGTTTCAGGGGTTTTTGGATTTTTTTTTGGACTTTTTATTTTGGGATCTGGCTGGATTTTTGGATTTTATTTTTGGATTTTTAGTTTTTATGGGCCTTCCCTGACGTTCCGGTTTCCTTCCTGGGTTTCCAGACTGCATACTGAGACTCCTCCGAAGTACACGTGGTTTCGGAGTAACCATCAAGTTAACTGCGTGACTCGCTGTCTGATTCAAGCCTCAATGCTTACGAAGTGTGTCTTCTCGACCTTGATGCTCCAGTGATTTGACGAATACCTGGATCCTGGATGAACTCACTGGTGGCTTGATAATGTATCAGATAAGTCTTATTTTAGGATATTATCTAGTGTATTTTGGAACTTTTATTTTATTTCATTTTATTATTGTGTTTTATTTGATTGGTGATTTAGGGTTACTTAAATTAAAGTTTCGATGAATTCGTTTAATGAAGGTGATTAAGGATTTTGCTTGATTTAAAATATAGCGATCTTCAAGTTATTTGGGAGTAACGGATTATTCTCACTAGTTAGCCTAGGTATACTGGATTATCCAGCTAATCCGGATAGTATTGGCGTGTTATTAATTAATTTCAGCGTAGTCTTGATTGCGTGTTTTACTTCTTTTCAGCGTAGTCTTGATTGCGTGTTTTACTTCTTTCCAGCGTCGTATGATATAAATATTTTTGGAACTGTTCGTAATCGATGCGTATTTATGTCGGTTTATATTTGGTACGGATACTAACTAATAGGTGGATATTTTACTTACATTAACGCCACCTTCCATCGTTCCGGGAAAATGCCTGCCACCAACCAGACATTGAACATCTCCAACAATAATTATGGATGTGTTTGAACCACTATCTTCAATATTTCTACCGGTATTTCGTCAACTCGCGGTGCAATCTTGTTCTTCATTGTTTTTACAGAATTCCGCAGATCTTCATTGTTAAATAAAGGTATCTCGCTCGGTTGCACCTCCATTGTAACTCGCTCTTCCGCCTCGTAGGGAAGGAATAGCCCGTCTACAATTTTTTCCTTCACTTCCCTAGACATGTCGGCGGTTAAGTCCATGCCCCTCAGTTTCTTTAGGATGGTGTTACCTCAGCCTATGGGTCGTTTTCTACTTCAACGCAGAGTTCCTTCCACTTACTTGTCTTACTTCTTAATATTGCATTTTCAGGGCTCTCCTCATAAATTTGTATTGTTCTGTTTAGGTTTCGAAATCTAGTGAGCCTCTACGAGAACGTTGGGCAAGTCTTTTCATCCTTCGTAGTTCCGATATTTATTCGTTCCACCAATAGGTCGGGCGTTGATCTCTGATGGCCTCACAAGCCTTGGCAAGAAGCTTCATGGTTTCTGTTACCAGTAACGTTGCCATAATGTTTCCAGCCGCTCTCCTCTTTATGCCTTGGAGGGCGCCTTTTCCCATTTCAAGCATGGTGTCGAAAAGTTCTCTGTCAAGCCTCTCCGCGTTCCAACGAGGATGAATTTTCTCCGGCTGTCGGTAGGCATTACCTCCTGTCTCGTATTCGATGTATTGATGATCGCTTGCCTAGTAATCCTCCAATACTCGCCAACTTCTAATCTCTACACCGAGTGTTTCCGACGCCATAGTTATGTCCGGGATGGTTCCCACGCATGCTGCCTCCCTGAAGGTTGGTGTATCTCCAGTCCGAGGCTGGTTGCCATCTCTAGGATTCTTCGTTCTCGTCCATCGGTGGTTAAAGAGCTGCTGACAACCATCAAAGAACGAAAGCTCCAGTACATCGGGCACGTTATTTGATATTGACTTTCCTTATTACCGATCTAGTATTACCTTAATCAGTAAATATCTTCGAGATTATCTGATTTATTTGTGTATTATACTTATCTACCTAAACAATAGGGTTTGCTGTAATTGGCTGTAAGCCTCGTGGCAGTAATTTGTTGCTATTTGCAACTTTAATTTTTCGCCGTAATACCGGCATCGAACTGAGCTCAGTTCATGTTCCCCGTACGCACTTACCGGCTAGCTATATGTATACTTACTTTATTGATTTAATAAATCTATTAACTGCTTATTGATATGTTGATATTATCGCTGCAATGGAATCAATTTAGATTAGTTTGCTATAATCTAGATAGTGTTTTTTCAACGTTCTTATAGGGTATTTTTCTAAATTTTACTACCCTAATTTCAATCATCAATAATCATTCCTAGAAAAATAAATTAGTGGCGCCTTCACCTAACTGACAACTCCTAGACCCACACCTTTAAATGAAATTAAAACCAATGAGTGAACCTGGAATATAGTTTAATACCACGCCACTGGACTAGAGACAGAGAAAAAAACGCAAAAGTATTGTCTAATGGCGTGCCTGAAGGGGTCGTATTCAGCACAGGCTTTTTTTTAGTATTGATACGATATTTTTAGGAAAAAAAATATGTAGAGCACGCCACTCACCTGTCGCAATAAATGCCATCCAGTGGCATACCATTGTAAAGTTTAATATTGTAAGCTTTTCTTTTACATACATATCTAACCGATGGCGAGCCGCCACTGATAAATACTAGACTTTCATATTATTATTATCGTCGAATAAGTGCAAAATAAGGTCAACAATAGCTGCTGCGTGAGATATGAGTATCATGTTATTGTTCGTAAATCTATTAGGCGGATACACGATCAATTTTCACTTATAAATGCACACGTAAGTACCCCGAAGCGACATAATAAATATAAGGAAAAAGAAGTAAGCGTAGGCCTCTTAGAGAGTTTAGACGTTGCGCAATTTAGGACAACGTCGTATATTCTAAGGGGCCGAGCTTTCTTTTGCACCTGCTCTCGTGAATTGCGTGTCCGAACGTTGGAATCGAGGAGCAACTATAAATAATAATTCTCAGGGGTCTGTAGATTATTAAGAAAAATTAATGAACTAAATTAATAACATTAAACCATCAGAAGAAGTCGCACCCGAATATCGATATTGGAAACGAAAGAAGAAACAAAAGAAGTGAAGAAGCAATCATAGAAGGAGAGCTAAGGGAAATAAACAGACAAATCTCCAAAGGAATAAGAAGAGATATAAGGAGTTACAAAGTGAGAGAAATTGAACGAACCATCGTGAATAACAAAAGCATGAAGGTACTCCAAAGAAAACTTACGAATGGAAGGAAAGAAGTATGCAAAATGAGAAACAAAGATGGAGAACTTACGACCAATAGAAAGGAAATATTAAATATAGTGGAGGAATTCTATAAACTCCTTTACAAAAGTCGATATGATGATAGTGACGAAGAAAATCTTGACAACGATAGGGGGCATTGTCAACCAAGGATAAAAAGAGCTTCCTGATATTACCATAGAGGAAATAGAGTTAGCATTAAAAAACACAAAAAATAATAAAGCGCCAGGGGAAGACAACATAGTTACAGACGCAATAAAAATAGGAGGCCAACATCTACTGCTAAAAATAAAAGAGCTTTTTAATCTCTGTCTATTCAATAGTAAAGTCCCCAAAAATTGGCATAATTCTATTGTAATCCTGCTTCACAAAAAGGAAGATATAGCAGAACTAGAGAACTATCGAACAATAAGCCTCTTAAGTCACCTTTACAAACTGTTTACTCGAATTATAACCACCCGACTGGAAAATAAATTGGATTTCTATCAACCTGTGGAACAGACAAGCTTTCGTCGTGGATTTGGAACGAATGACCACCTTCAAAGCGTCTTATGGAAAAGACAATTGACTACAACAGAGCTTTAGTAATGACATTCGTGGACTTCCACGAAGCCTTCGACAAACGATCAGTTTTGGAAATATGATTTTTCAAAGAAAACGTATTACGTTTTTTGCAATTTTTAGCTCATCTTTGGGTTATAGCCACTTGATAATTGCTTCAAATTTTGAGCTTTTTTCTCTTGAATAATGTCGTCCATTAATATCTAGGTCATCGTGACATTTCGGACGACTTCAGAATTCGTTGATCCGCTTTATTACTTACTATATAATACGTTTTCGTAAACAGTAAAGTCATTGTTTGGATTTCGAAAGAATGATTCTTTATCGACCGATCTTGATCCTTTCATAATAAATTTTTCGTCCGGCTAGTATTAGGCTTGTATCGTAAAGATAAGATTTACGGCCAGTTTACCGCTTTATGAGCGGTCTTAGCCGAGTTGGTCGGTCGGTGGTGGTGGTGTGCAAAACGATTTTTTTTTCCTATGAATATATGTGGCTATGTACTTACTGCGAAATTTCCACTCCTCAATGATTAATTTAATTTATTGAATTTCAACCTAATTTCGAAAATTCTAATATTTCTCAAAAATAAGAGAAGTTGGCCTTATCTATAAGAAATGTAGATTTCAGATATTAATCCGATAATTTCGGGCAATGGCGAATTTTTCCTGAATCCTAAATTTTCTGGCCCGATGTTATTTATTCTGTTTAAATCTAACGCATTTTTCAACCTAATTTTAAAAATACTAATATTTCTCAAAAATATGTGAAGTTGGCCGTATCTACAGGAAATTTTATGTAGATTTCAGATATTAATCCGATAATTTGGGTCAATGGAAATTTTTTCCTGAATGCAAAATTTTCTGGCCCGATGTTATTTATCCTGTTTAAATCTAACGCCTCTTTCAACCTAATTTTAGAAATACTAATATTTTTTAAAAATATGAGAAGTTGACCTTATCTATAGGAAATTTTATGTAGATTCCAGATATTAATCCGATA
>JAEQML010055533.1:0-35835 GCA_016904865.1 Pissodes strobi
ACCCGAAACTACACGAAGCTGCGAAAAACCAACCCTAAAACTGCACATGAAACTACACTTGCCATATATGGGCATATTGCGCATTTACCAGTTTTTGCCAGTTTTTTGCCATTAATTATTGTTCAATCCATGCATATGCATATCATTTCTGTGCGTTCAAAATTCGCAGAAAACAAAGCGAAAAACGATTTCGAAAATCGAAAGCACGTGGCTAGGGCCGCCGTGGGTGGAGAGCGGCGCCCATTGGTTTAGCGCTGCAGGTCGCGGGTCGCGATATACAAGAATTCTTAGATTCGCTGTAATTTTGGTCCGATTTTGACGTTTGATAGCTCAAAATGAGCGTCTCGACGAGATCTAGCGTTTTAGATATAGCTTATAGGAGCAAAAATAAGCGAAAAAATCGCGGAAAACGAAAACCGTTTCCACGACAGTACATCTTACTTATAATCACTATAATGTACATAACATGCGCCTTTTCAAAATTGGGTACTAAAAATGTACTTTGTATTTTAATGTGTTCTATTATGTACTTGTACATATCGTGCACCCGGAAGAATAGGGTGACATCTCAAAATTACTCATTTTTCAGGAGAGGCATTTAAAGATTGTATCTTTTTTATTTTTATTGTTATTCTTTTTTAAGCATTGCTTCGATAATAATTTTTTTAACTTGTGTTACAGACTTTGTGCCTCTATTGAATAGTAAAATTTATTTTTTGCCATTACTTGAGATCAGGGAGAATTTGACAGAAGTAATCGTTTTGAATATAAAACAGGCATAGTTATTTCTATATTTTTTAGGGCAAATAAAGTGTTTTTTTTTTTGGTGAAAAATTCAACCAAACTTAAAATAATAAATCTTTGTCAAAAAAATAAACATCATATATTATTTGAAGTATCATAAAACTAAGAAACAATTGATTATTTGCTAAAATACCCAAACTAAGAAACAACATTGTAAATTAAACTATCCTTGTCAGATAAACAACTAACTAGCATTTAATATTATACTGAGTAGCAAAAAGAAAAACAAGAAAAAACTGAGTATTTCCCGAAATAAATAAACTAAAGACAATAACATTGCAACTTAAAAACTATCTTTGTCAGGTAAATAACTCGTATTTATTATAGCAAGAGTAAGTAGCTGTAATAAACAAAGGAACAACAAAATGCGACATTTTCTAAAATAACCGAAATTAAAACTATATAATGGCTTAAACTGTCATTGGCATAAATATTAGAGGTTTTTTTAAAACTACTCATCAAAAAAGAACAAGAAAGCGTTGCTAATGTAATCAAAAAAGAAACAACGTTTAATTGCAGAACAAACTAAAACTTCTTACTAGAAACAACATCTACAAACTTTCAAAAAACTTAAGTAATACAAGGGCACACACTTCTTTTTTTTTATTAGATCTATCAGACCTTTTTTTTTGTAACTGAGATACCAACTTTTGTTTTGTAAGCTGGCTTAAGGTTAATATCTTGCTTTGGTTCTTGGCTTCTACGATTTTTTAATGGTAATTTGAACTTGTTTAAATTCTTCATCGTATAAAGTCTTGTAGGATAAAGTTTCCAAGTTATTCTTATCCAATTTAAAAACTTTAATATCAGAAAATCGAAATGTTTTAGGAAAATTAATTTGCAAATCAGATGCCAAAGCTTTTAAATCTTTTACATTTTAATGGCATAATTCATGTACAACGTATGGGGTGCCAGTTTTTTTAGCTGTGCGTATAAGACCTGCATACTGGTCGGGAGCATAAATTGGATTTGATTTTTTATATCTTTTAATTTCTCTGTCTATGGTCGCATGAACACTATCCCCTTCATTTTGAGAGTGTCCGGTTATCAAAAACTTATGTGTAATAGACTTTATATTGAATGACTTTATTGCAAACAGGTAACTAGCGAGGACAAACTGGTTTTTGTTTTGGCCGGCACAATTATCTGAATAAAAGATTATTTTTAATCCATCTCCGGTATCAGTGTATTCTCACACATCTTTTGAAAGAAATCTAAAATGCAGCTACTTCGTTGGCTCCCCGATGAGCTTCTGCTTCATGCCATAGATAGCAGGTTCCTTCCTTGACTGTTCTTGTCAAACAAAGTAAAGTTGAAAACATTTACATGGTAATATTGCCTGCATGTCATACACTTTAACTTTTGTAAACCGATCTTCATTATTTTTATCTGCGTCTTTCTCTATTCGGCTTAATACGGCAATACAGGAATGGTAGTGAAGAAGAGAAACAAAAGCTATGGAGGAAAAATATGAAACACACATAAGAGTGTTTCATATTTTTCCTCCATAGCTTTTGTTTCTCTTCTTCACTACCATTCCTGTATTGCAAACACAATTCGCACTGATCTTTTTTTGGTAAATGGAATGCAATATTAAGATCCTCATTAAAGATTTTGCACTACATTAGATAGTTTGCAGCTGGTTTCTTTTATTCTTCACATATTTTCTGATAGTCGCGATGTAGATCTGCCATTGTTCTACTTCCCTCTATATACTCCTTTTTTGTATGAGAACGGCTGTAGTGACTTTCAATACGTGGGCACAGATTAACCTATTACAGATGCGAAAGAGTGCTTATATGAGCTTTCAAAACTTGATGACCTTGGAATAAAGGGCTTGGTTTTGCCCCACCAATGCATTTTTACGTTTCAGTTTGATGTTAGATACAGATGATCTGCACCATTGCATTATAAAAATAGGAAAAGTGGGAAATAAAACGGGATATATTGCTATTAAACATATATTTAGATTAGGTTACTCAATCAAAAATATGTATTATAGATGGAACAAAATCTTTAACTTTCGATTTGTTTTATCTCAATTTTTTGAACTACATAAATCTCGATTGGCAAACTTTAATGTATAAATGATTTTTAGTCTTATAAATAATTTTATTGCATATTCTAAGGGAAAATCTTCACAAGAGTGACCAAATTCTATGTTTTTCATTTCTTGAAAGAGTTTTTGTGAAATTGCTTCTTTACTACATAGTGTATCATGTCTATACTCTTTTAAATGTAAAAATAATTTATTATCTATATTATCTGATTATTTTGCAAACTGTAAACAAATAGTACAGTTATGAATTTTTTTAGCTTTTTTAATTAAGTAGCCACAGACATAAGTGAATGCATTTTGTGTAGGTAAGTATTCGTTCCTATAATCGTAATCTGGCAGCGTAATTGCATTAATTTTAGTTACTGATGAATAACTTTTATGCAAAATAGTCCGTTTGGTATTTTTTAAATGTTCTAAAGCAACCCCAAGTCATCAGCACAATTCATATGATTTGAATGCAAAAAAGTTTGACAAAAAAAAATTCTGAAAGCTCCCTGAAATTGGATAGGAGTTGCACTTACGGAATTGCCTTGATGCTGCCTAGTATTGCCGAAAAAATTTTCGAGACATTCCTGATTGATTCTCCTCATTTTAATATAGGCAAAGCCCACGCTAGAAAGCTGTTGCCAAAATGCTAGAACCGCCTTGATAGTAATTCAACTTAACGGAAGTCTCATCTATACAGATATTGCAATATTTATCTAACTACGTTTTAAATAATTAAATATGTGGTCGTTTTGTAATCCAGGTCTAGAAATAAAATTCTGGGTCATTAATTCCAGGGTACCCTTGGTTGGCGAAATTAGAATTTTTTCTAGAAATCTGTAACTTTTTGGACCCAAGAAGTACAGAGTAAGAGCGAATTTTTTATAGTCTTCATTATACCGCCTTGCCTTTAGAACTTTATTTTTTAATAATGATTGAACTTTCACAATTTCGGAAAGAGGTTTGCTGAGAAATTTGTCGCACAAACTATGAAATATTTGCAACTCCGAATATTTTCGTTTTTTAACAGCAATTTTTTTTTTAGTAAATAAAAGTTTCTTTTTCAAAAAAGTAGCTTTGTATCGTAACTTAGCTTTACGAGGTGTGTTAGAGCTTAATATTGCTGCTGTTTGTGTAGATATAGTCGGCGGTAACAAAGGAGACGTTGCCAAGCAAGTTGTCACTAGTTGTTCCGATCTTGATGACTCTAAAAGAAATCCGTATTTAACACAAGTCTTACCGCATTTAAATTTGACAAAAAAAAAACATATACCTGATGTTACTTCTGTTTCGGAGCTATTTTTAGAGACAAAGGGGACAGTCCGCTTTTTAAGCACATCAACACGTATATCTAAAATTGAAAGAATAACATCGTACAACAGAAATTCAAAATACTATTTTCAGCTAAATAAATTACCTGATAAAACAATAATCTTTTTGGGTAGTTCCACAGAAGAAGTGTCTTGGAGACTTCTTTTGGAAGGACCATAAAATATACTTGGAATTGCGTTCTCATAAAGACGCTTCAAACCAGATGTAGTCTTGTAGATAAATTTACTCTCAAAGTGATTTTCGCACAATTTATAATTTATAAGATTCTTCTGCAAGAGATCTTCCCTTTCAGCAGCCTTGAGCCAAGCAGTTGACCTAAAGATATAAGTAAAGGTAAAAAAATATGTAAAAAAGTTTCATAATAAAAACTATTTTTTTCAAATTCGTACCTACTGCTCCTCCATTGCCGTTGCATGTGCGCGTATCTTAGGCGTCATCGAAAATTAATTGTGTTTACTTTAGTAATAAATTAATAAAGCGGTAAACATTCGATGTACGTACATACAAGGTATTGCACTTAGGCCATCGTCACAGCCATCGTTATGAAAAGTAATATCGGATAATAAATATTTTTCAAATACATACCTTAATTTATCCTTTGGAAATTTAAATAAAGATGTTTCCCTACCACTGCTATCAGCACAATACAAATAAACACATTTGTAGCCAGGCATTAAAAAAGAAACAAAACAGTTCAATAAAAATGACGCGAAACCTCTTACTACAAACGGAAAATAATTCTACGCTTCCACTAACACGGAAACTTGCCGAACACTGAACCCGCGGACTAAAACCGGTGATGGCAGGCCATCAGCCAGTAGGCGGGGCTAAATGTTCTCATCGGTTGCCACATTTTCAATAGGTTTCGCATCTGTAATAGGTTAATCTGTGACGTGGGCGTGGGATGGTCCGTATGTGATCTCTTATATCGTTCTTTATATTCTCATCAACTTTGTGATGATTTTAATGCTTTCCACATTTATCAGTTTGTAATATAATTCCACTGTCGCAGTGTTTTTGTTTCTAAGCAATCCTATCTTCCTTTCAGGCGGCAGTGTAATTCCCTGGAGCAATAGTATATGTTGATTGTTTAAGCCATACGTTGAAATAGATGTTAATCTTTCTTCTTGTGTTATGGTAAGTCCATGACGTAGATAATTCATTAGGGTCATTAAACTAGCGCAAAATAAGCGTAATCATTTGTGGAGCCAAAGGCAATCAATTTGAAGGTAAAAATAATAATACATATCATCATAAGTAAATAACTTTAAAATAGGCATTTTATGAAACATTCGATTAATTTTGCCCTTAGTACACTACTCTGTTGTTACTACCACAATCTGTAGCTGCAGCTTCCGTCACAATTTTAACAGCTCGTTCAACCGCATCGGCATGTGACATGGATACGATTTTAATTCAGAGAACACCATTGATTTGTCCGGATTTTGAACGATGTCGTTCAAAACGTTTTCTGGCAAACCCATTGTTAATGGTGGTTCAGTAATGACAAGAGTACTCCAATCAATTAAGTCCATATAGCTTGAGACGTTCATATTGAGCGAATTTGGAACTTCAAATTTTCGTTGCAATTGCTGTATGTTAAAGTTACTAGCTTTAAAAATTCGACGCACAGCACACTTCCGAATATGCTCTCTGAGATCGCCTCGCATCCCAAGCAGGATGTTTTCAGGATGTGCGAAATAACTATTACACATTATCAGTGGATCAATCACATCTTCAAGTTTTTCGGTAACTACCTTGATAGCTAAATAATTTTCCAGACAGGCTCCCTATAAGCACGATGGTTTTGTTTTAATAATGAACCGCATTGGACCATATACCTTCAAAATAAAGGTTACCAAAATAACAAAGTTTTCTGATGGTTCAGCTGTCGAAACGTATAGCCGTAGAATACGATTAGCCGTTGTCAGTCATCGGGAATGCACAATTTTACCAGGACTTCGTTTGGATAATTTTTCTTCCACTAGTTCCCTTTCAAATTGCATCACATATATCAAAAAGGTACTTTTGATCTGTGCTGAGATCAGATCTACTAGAATCATCCAATATCGGAACATTTGTCTCAATTATGTGGATATTAACTGGAATGAAAAATAAATAGTAGGTATTAAATAGATGCAATAATTAAAAAAGGTAAATTACCTATGGAAAGCGTCTCATATCCCATCAGTGCATCTCTAATAGGTCCACAGAAGCCTTTAGGCCCAGTTGTTTTGTCATCAAGAAAATTAATGAGATGTAAAGGCAGCTCATTAGCCTACAGCTGACAAACAAACCACTGCAACGGTTTATTCAAATGTTTCTCTAATTTCGTCTTGGTAGTTTTTGGTGCTTTCTTCTCCCTGCCAATTTTTGGCGAGCTCGATTGTAGGTTAGTTGCCTGAAGTTCAAATTATTAATGCCTTTATGATAACTGGGCAGATTGGATTTCATCTCTGATCTTACCAATTCTGACCACGTTTTCTTAAGTGTTTGTAGATTTTTGACTCGTGCTCTCCTAAGTTGGTTCCATCCAGTCCTGACTTCTCCACTGCTTTTTTCACGGCTAAATTTAAAGAAAGTCCAATTAGATTTTTGCGAAAAAGAGATATTGAATGATGCAGATCAGGAAGCATTTTCCCAACATCTATTAACATTGGCAGAAATACATTATCCTTTTCCTCTTTTGTGATTATTTCCGTCATAGGAATTCTAATAGCACTTCAGCGCAGCGCAGCGGTTGACTATCTTCTCATGAAGATTGAGTCCTAGTTTGTCAACGTTGGATCTTTTCCAAGAAGACTCATTATCCCTTCATCAACAGCAACAGCCTCATTTTGATCTGGTTGTTCACACCTTGGGTTTCATTTCCCGTCTCAACATGATGTTTCTCATCAGAGCTATATTTAGTATTCGGCTCACTGGCTGAGGAAGAAGAATCCAGAATAATCCTCAGGATCTTTAATGATAATGTCAGAAATAATATATAGGCAAATACTATGTCCAAACTAACATTACGTTATACATATTTATTTAAAATAATATATGTAAATATATATACCCAGAAAAATGTTCTGTGTCATATTGCTTTTATTTTAAAATATGTTAAATATAAAAAAAAAACTGAAAGTTTAATAAATTCTTGACAGACGGTGAATATATAAATACATAACCAGTATGCAATATAATTGCATGAACCGTCTGCTAGTACCCTACACTGTAGGGTTGCATCCATTTAATGATATTAGATATAACGGATGTTGTGCTTAGATCCATTCGTTCTGCATCGAAGGATGGAAACCTCTGTGCAGTTAGACCAGTGTTGCCAGATTATTTTTTTTCTAGTCGCCACATGAGAGGTCAAATGTCGCCAAATGAAAAGAAAAGTCGCCAGATTTTTTAACCGTGAATCTTATTGCAATATATGTAGGAAAAGTGAAATAAAAAATATAAACTGAAAATTAAACGATATTTACTAGAAAAAACAAATTATAACGTTGGAAGAATTCCTGATATCCTGATTTCTAACCTAAAATTTGTAGGATTTCTCCAGCATGCTTACGTCTTTCTGGTCTTTCCCACCGAATACAAGGCCCTTCCAACTGGACTAACGTGTAACGGATGTAGAAGGGTAGCTCTACCTCTCCCTAAGCGCCGGGCGAAGGGTGCGCTGGCAAATTGCCTCGTAGCAGCGCCATTCAACCCTCTGTAAAGAGGGTCTAGCATCATCATCATCATACGTTCTAATTCTAACAAATTTTCAGGAGTTTGATCGACATAGATCTTTGAAGTAAATCTGGACACCATATCAGCACTTGGCTCAAATGTCCGACAACATAAATTATTAACAAATAAATGATATTTTATAAATAAAATAGAATTTAACATTAATTTTAACATCATTTTGTTTCTCAGTTTGGATTTTACAATGTTCATTATTAAAAAAACCTCTCAACCACAGCATTTGAACTAGGCAAACTAAGCATTACAAAAGCAAACAAGCTAAGATCTTCAAACAATAAATCACCTGCAGCATTTTGATTGCTGTAAGTTTCTGCCAAAACCTTATACTCATCAGGAATTTTCCCTTCAAAAATTTCGTTTCAATTCATTGGTAATACACAATTAAAAAGCTAAACCATATAATCTGCTTATACAAATAACGCATTAACTTATTCTCAGTGGGCCAGGTGACGTCGAGTTTGGCGGACAAATATCGTTGATGTAACTATTCTTATTACTTTAATGTTCTTGGTTGGGTATTCCCTAAAGAGCGAAAGTGCGGTTTACACGATAGGATAGGCGAATTCTATTAGTATTGGTATCGAATCGAGTGTTCATAAACCGATCGCAAAATTCGCTATAAAACTGCGTTCACATGCCCTAGATGAACTTGAAATAAAGGATATTCACAAAAAATATATCACAAATTGCAGGCAAATGTTAGTCGCCTGCGGTTTAGTATAAATCGCCCAATTGGCGACTTGCGATTTTTGCAAATTTAGAGTCGCCAGAGCGTATTGAAAATCGCTCAATTTGTGATAAATTGCCCCATCTAGCAACACTGAGTTAGACGTTCACCAGCCATGGAGCGCTTTCGAACTGTTGGTTCTCATCAGCATGGCGCAGGTGAACATCGAACTACCCACAGAAAACCTCTTATTAAGCCAGTAGTAAATAAGGTTCCAGCAGCCTTCATACTATGGCGCCCTCTCTGAACTGAACGATGGACTAAACGAATTATCCATGTATAATGGGTTGCATAAACAGAAAGTTTAATAAATTCTTGACAGACGGTGAATTAATAAATACATAAAAAGTATGCAATATAATTGCATGAACCGTCATGAATAAATAATAATGGTTAAATAAGGCTTTATTTAATGTTTCAAATAAACATTTATTTGCTATGCAAACGTGACAAATATATTTAAAATCTCATCTTGTGCATTTTCAAAACAAACATCATTATTAGATTTAGAACATTTTTTAAAGTGTACCCAACGTTTACATATTGAGCACAAAATATATTAACAATTATTTTTCATATTACAAATTAAACATTTATCGAAACCTATTTCAGATGATGCCAGCAAAATATTCTGAACGAAAATGATTCTAATCGTTCAGGATCAAAACACCTTTCTAGATCTACCGATAAGTTTGCTAATGTCGTTATATAAATATCGCATACATTCCGCAATTAATGCTGTCTTATTGTTTAGGATAGATCATTAGGTTTTTAATCTTCCATTTTTTTATATTTATTTTTTCGTGTTTATGTAATTGGTCTCGAGAAATAAAATATTTTTGATTTTGTTGAAAATTATATTTTCAAATATCGTGATTGTTAATAATCTAAAATATAAATATTGTGATCTTTTAAATTTAATGTTATTAATATCCAGTTACTGTCATTTACGTTTAAAGGCAAAAACACCAATTCCACTCGCTCAAATGAACATGTGACTGAAATATTTCTTGCAAGATCTTGATTTGCATCTTGATTTAGAATGATGTAAGCAGATATTATGGTGTCAACGTAATTAACCACAGACTTATCTTTCAATATTGAAAATTCCGCCGAGTTGATCCATAAATCAGTAAGCCATCGATTTTTTAAATCGAGAGGTAAAATGCTTTCATTATATTTTGAAATTAAACATTTTAAATCAAAGCTTGTCAAAGTGCTTTTATAGCTGACGGTTCCAAGAATAAAATCGGTATTTAAAGAGCCAGTAAGATAGTATTCCCTATTTAAAAGTAATCCGTTTTTCAGAGCAAGTTTATGTGGTCGATCAATAGTTTTAGTTTTACTACAATTAATTTTTGTTCTGATAATATTTACCAATCATTTTGTATGCATTATTAGTTGAAAATATTTCTGACGCATTATCTGACCGATTGTTTTTGTTTTGTAAAAGCATGTTAGCTGTTGCTGACGCAAGAGATAGTTTCTAGCAAATGGATTTCTCACAAAATATGTTTTCTTTTTTTTCGAGGGCGCCACTGCTCCAGTGGAGCATCAATTTCTCGTTTAAGGTTCAATTTCCCTTTTTCCTCAGTATTGGTCTCTATTTTGTTTTTAGGCTTTAGTCTTGCCTTATATTGAGATTTATCGATTTTAACTGCATTTTTCTCTTTAATTTTTTCTACAAACCGACCAACTCTTATCGGCTTTTCACTCTTTAATATTTCTTCTTTAATAATTTTGAACCAACATACAACGTTGGATCTACTTGGAAAATACTACATGCGTTATTATGGCTGTCCATAAAGGTGCGAATGGCACAATAGATTTCAGGGCATAGCTTATTAAATCTAGGCACGTATGGTGATTGATTCTGTCCGTAGAAGATTTTTTTCTGATCATCTACATTGCACAATATTTTTAAGAAATATAGGTAGAAATGCGATTCGTCATATCCTCTTCAGACCCACGAAACACAAATGTGTGCAATTTTAATTCAACGAATCATAGCGGGCGCTAAAATAATTTGTACATAAGTGTGAGTCTTGGGGCTATTTTGTGTTTTAGCCTCACAAATGCCAATGTACACATTTGTGATCAAATTATACATTCTGTGAAACAGTAAAGAAAAAGGGAAAACACGAAATTAAATTACACTTTTTATTGTTAACATCGCTTTTATTGTTTAACTATGAAACTCGATAAAACAATCGCTCTCTTTAACAACACATAAAAAAATATTGCAAGAAACACACTTGACTCGTGTACGCCTCGTACAACCAGGATTTCTGCACCTCTGAGCCTCTTTTATTTCCATAGCTTTTGGTAAGTGCAGGGCCTTTGACTTGGCAACTTCAGGGGGAGGTAATGGCACCCTTCCAGGGCGACCCGGTGTTTTTCTCTGCACGGGAGGTTCAAAACCTTCATGATCTGATTCTGATTCGGCAGTTAATATTCCTTTAATTAGGGCTTCTGCTACGCGCATTTTTAATCCAATTAAATCTAAAATGTTCTTTTTTACTTTTAGAATTTGGCAATCTTTTCTGTATTGGTTCCATGAGTTAACTATTGCACAATCCATAAAGTGTTCAAACACTCTTACTGGCCATTTATTTGTTTTATGATAGCTTCTGTAAGCTGCCATTAGTCGATTCAGTAAATCAACCCCTCCCATGAAATCATTATACTGCTTTACTACATCTGGTTGGGGAATATTAAAATAACGTTGATCAGACTTTGAATATCATCTACACTGATGGATTGGGTTAACGGTGTGTGCTGAAGAGGCCATTGTTATTGCCTTATTGCCCATCCATCTGATTAGTGTTAACTTTTTGTCCTCTCTGATTTTTGATTTTATTGTTCCCCTTCCTAGCTTTTTAAGTTCATAGTCTGTCGGAAAACCAACCTTGGGAAATCTGTTGGACATGGTAGTTCCCGTTCCTGAAATGCCATTTTCCTTAAGTTTGTCCAATAAAGTAACGCTTGTAAAGTACCGATCAAAATACATGTTTGTATCAGGTGAACAAGTTTCACTCAGACGCAGTACAGCTCTACCCCCTGCACCTAAATTTTCCTTTTCAGTATCTTGTGGAAAATTTGTAGTTTTACCCTGGTAAATCTCGAAATCTAAAATAGTCCCATTTTTGGAAGCTAAAACGTAGTTTTTAAGGTCAGTTGGATTGGGTTTCCGTGGGACATACTGCCGAACAGCTACCTGCCCAGAGCACGGAATCATTTGTTCGTCAATGCTAACATTTTCTTCTCTCGGTAGCCGCAAAACTGCATTATGAAAAGAACTTATTATTGGACGAACTTTCCATAGTTTGTCGCGTTCTCGTTCTTCGTTTGAAACGTCCAAGTTATTAACAACATGGAGAAAATTTCTTATTTTGAAGTACTTATTTCTGCTCATTGCATTAGCAATCAGTGGAATTTTAAATGATTTTGACCAGTACATGCGGATTCTAGGGTAACCCAAAATACTGATTAATAGTGTTATTCCGACGTAGGCACGCATTTCGGATTCGGTTACGTTAAGTAATTTATTACAAGATTGTTGAAAATGAATGTTCGTGTTTTCCGTTAGTTTTCTAAAAAACGTTTCATCTAAATACTGATGGAAATAATCAATTGGATAGTAGTTTTTCCTGTCTTGAACGTCGCTTAACAATGGAACAAACTGTGGAAAATCAGTCTCCAAATCCCAGTCTTCGTCTATGTCATGCCACTTTTGTGCAGGTGCTTTTTGAGTTTTCCGCCTCTTGCCCGACTGATTACTCGCAGGAATTTCTTTTTGTGTTCTCTTCTTGGTAGTACCTAATGTTGAATTGTTGCCAAACGAGCTGCTGACATCGCTATCGCTGCCTTCTTGAACCGGACGAATGACATTTGGGAATAGTCTGCTTAGGGGAACTGAATCGTCCTCTTCTGAAGAACTTGTGGATTCGAGTTTCTCATTAGGATTCAAATTGGTTTCTACCACTGGTGTTTCTCCATTTCTTGAAAGCTCGCTACTTGAGTCACTGTCCAAGTTGGCATTAGTAACTTGGAAGTCACTTTCTTCATCAATGGCATAAAAGTAGCTATTTTCTAAAATTTCTGCCAATTGTTCGTCAGTAAAATAAAATTTCCGTCCTGAAAAAAAACCTATTATAGAGCCAACGTCCACATTATTTGTGTTAGTGGTTCTTGGAATAATCCCAACGTACACAAATGTGTACAAATAAATTTGGCGGCTTGTGAATCATCATCTAAAATTTACTTTTGGTATAGAAGTATTTTAAACTTTTATCTAGTCTTTATGTGTACTAATTTACCACGTTGCCACCCTACATATTTAATTTTCAAGCAAAATTTGGTACTTACCGCGAACCGGTCTGCTATTGTCGGAATCAGCTGTGCTAGTAGACGCCATGACACATGCACATCCGCACCTGTTGCCTATCAAAACCGGCCCATACACGGTAATGCAAAACTGAAACATGCTTGCACGAGAGCAAATGTGAAATGAAACTTTTGAAATACACGGTTCAGATTTACTTGTCAGTGCAGTGTCAGTTTTAGCAGCGGATGGTGTGATCATGACCGTAATTCAGCGAAATGATTTATACGTGATGGCTACTGTTGTTGCAATAGTGATAAAGAGCAAAAAACAGCGAAAAAGAACAAAATGGGTGAAAGACGGGCTGAAAAAACGAGAGCAATATTCTCACACCAATTTAATTGATGAGTTGCGATTAGAAGTCGATGACTACCGGAACTATTTGCGCATGGATGAGAACCCATATATTGAATTGCTACATTTAGTAACTCCGCTAATAGAAAAGCAAGACACGATTATGAGAAAGGCGATTACTCCCCACGAAAGAGTGTCAGCAACATTAAGGTTTCTAGCTACAGGACGGAGTTTGGAGGATTTAAAATTTTCTACAATGATATCACCTCAGTGTTTAGGTAAAATTTTCCCTGATGTATGTAAGGCGATATGTCAAGTTCTTAGCAAGGATTATCTTAAGGTAAGATACATTTTATTATTATTAAATGCAATGCTCCCACCTTTGACAGACGAACGTGGCATCACGGCGACTACAGCCAAGGAAAAAGCAAACATGCTCGCCAAAATGTTTTCTTCGCACTCTACCTTAGACGTCCCCCAAGGCAAGACTCTCCCCACCATATCGAACATCAACACTACTATGGCAGAAGTCAAATTTCATCAGCGTGATATTCGAAAAATCCTTAAAAATCTAGATACGCAAAAGGCATCAGGACCGGACGGAATACCTGCCATCGTGTTAAAGAACTGCGCCAACGAACTAACACCCGTTTTTTCCAGGCTTTTTTCTCTGTCTTACGGAAAAGGGATTTACCCATCTTCTTGGAAAGTCGCTCGAGTGCAACCTGTTCCAAAAAAAGGCAAGAAAACCACGCCCTCAAACTATCGTCCAATTGCCTTGCTTCCAATAATCTCCAAAGTCATGGAACGTGTAGTCAATCAGCAACTACTCAAGTACCTCGAGAACAACAAAATAATCAGCGATAATCAATACGGCTTTCGCAAAGAGAGATCGACAGGAGATATATTGGCCTATGTCACTCATATATGGTGTAGGGCAATTGAGAACTACGGAGAGTCCCGAGCAATTGCGTTGGACATTTCAAAGGCATTCGACAGAGTTTGGCATGACGGACTGCCCAACAAACTACCGTCCTTCGGATTGCCAGCCTCTCTCTGCAGCTGGCTTGCCAGTTTCCTTAAGAGCCGATCTCTGCACGTTGCAGTCGATGGACACATCTCGGACACATTCACCATCAACGCGGGCGTGCCTCAGGGCGCAATACTTTCACCAACTCTGTTCCTCATCTATATTAATGACCTGCTGACCGAAACAAATAATCCTGTTTACAGTTTTGCAGATGACAGTACCCTTGTCTCCCACTTTAGATCAGAAAAACCCTTACCAGCGACTGAGACTCATCACCGCAGACAGGAGCAGATTACAGCAATTAATCAAGACCTGGAGAAAGTTCAAACTTGGGGCGACCGAAATTTAGTCCAGTTCAATGCAGCAAAGACCCAAGCAGCCACGTTTACCAAGAGGGCCAATACAGCGGGCCCTGACATCATTATGGCAGGGTCGACCATTCCTTCATCCCCGTCAATCGGACTGCTGGGTATCTCGGTCAACAGCAATATGTCCTGGCATGACCACGTTGCTAACATCGCAAAATCAGCCTCCCAGAAGCTTGGTGCGCTATTTCGCAATAAAAAACTCTATACACCGCAGCAGTTGCTCTTGCTCTACAAAGCGCAAATAAGACCGTGCTTAGAATATTGCTCACATATCTGGGGTGCCGCACCAAAGCACACCCTAAAGCTGCTGGATTCCATTCAGAAGAGAGCTGTGCGTCTCGTCGGCGACCCGGAGTTGACTCGGAATCTAGATAGTCTGGAACACCGCAGACATGTAGCCGATATATCTCTGTTTTACAGATACTTTCACGGCAGATGTTCCCAGGATTTGGTCCGCCTCATCCCGCCCCTGGCAGCTCCTGTCAGACAGTCACGACAGACGGCAAGAGCGCACCAGTTCGTCGTACAACTGGAAACACCTAGAACATCGCTTTACAAGAACTCCTTTGTCTGGCGCACTGCATCACTGTGGAACTCACTCCCAGGACATCTGTTTCCCACTAATTACAACTTACAAATATTCAAGAGCCGTGTCAATCAACATCTTCGCACACACACCGCTCGTCGAGCGCCATAGGGTCTCCCTTTAGTGTGTGTGCCACTGCTATAAAAAAAAAAAAAAAAAAAAACATGTATTTAAAGTTAAATTATTTTAGTTTCCTACAACTCAAGCAGAGTGGATGAAGGTAGCGGATACCTTTCAACAAAAATGGCAGTTTCCGCATTGTTTGGGCTCAGTAGACCGCAAGCATGTCAGGATTGTACGACCGGCGAAAAGTGGATCATTTTTTTATAATTATAAAGGATTTTATAGCATAGTTTTGTTAGGCATTGTTAATAGTAATTGTGAGTTCATACTAGTAAATATTGGTACCAACGGTAGGATTTCGGATGGTGGTGTCATAGAAAACACACAATTTTATAAAAAGTTAACCGATAAACTTTTAGCCATACCAGATGAAAGACAGGTGTCTGGTACGGAGACGCGTTTACCTTTTATTTTTATCGGGGATGAAGCTTTTGCTTTACGCCCTAATTTTTTGAAACCTTTTGGTCAAAAAGAATTAAATTACGAAAAAAAAATTTGTAATTACCGACTGTCTCGTGCCAGAAATACTGTCGAATGTACCTTTGGAATAATCGCTTCACGATTTCGTATTTTTCATACTGAAATTAATCTAAAACTCGAAAAAATAGAAAAAGTTGTATTGGCATGTTGTATCCTTCATAACTTATTGCGATCAAAATCTGACTCATATTTAGGTACGTCGATCTCTTTAGATACAGGTGAATATTCTGAACCAGATGGCTTAAAAATTACCTCGTTGCAACGTGGTCCTAATCGTCATGCAACTCAGGAGGCCAAAAACATTCGGGAACAGTTTTTAAGGTACTTCAATAATGAAGGCAGTGTAGCTTGGCAGCATGATCGTATTACGTACCAAGCATAATAGTATATAAGCCTAATAAATAAGCCACTTTTATATTAAATAGTAGGTTCTTATGTAACCATGCAAAGGCCGTACATCTAAATAAAATGTAAACAGAATATATTTTTTTGTGTTTTTTTTATTTAAAGACTTACAAATACATTTTGTCTATGTGATCTAGAAAAAATAACCTACTCATTATTTTGGGGAAAACTTGAAAAATATTGTCTGGCAGTTAGTTCGGTCATATTCGGCTGAGTATTCCCTTGATAAGAAGGCTGAGGTGGTTGAGGAATGAAGAGGTATGCATTTCTGTTTAATGTTCCCAACTGTGCCTCAAAAAGGGCCTCATTTATTATTTTTTCAGCAAAAATGCGCATGGTGGGGTCTAATTTTCGTAATTTTTCAGCTACGTTTTTTCCGACAATATCAAATTCATCTTCCACTCGTGAATGTTGAAGTTTATCTCCCACGAACTGCAGAATACTGTCATCATTCATTTTTCTTTTATTTTTTCTCTGTGATTTAATCGAAGAAGGCCTCGTTAACACAGAGGCAGAAGATGAAGGAGTTGGTGGCATATCTGTCGTAGTAGAAGGGCTTCGGATATTAGTTTCATCTCCATTGTCGCTGTCAGTTTCGTTCTGTAACAAATATTTTCATTAGGAGTAGTTCATATTACGTCTTACAGATTACTCGCCGTTATTTTTTTTTTATTTACTTACCTCTAGCCTAGTCAAGAAGTCATGTTCGTCACTTCCTACGCTAGTCCTAGGGATTTCTTGATCTTTAAGGAACAATAGTAACTCAAAGTACCACAATGTAGGAGTATATATATTCTCGCTACCTGTGCCAGATCTTTTGGAGTCCATAACTTTTTTATATTCCTTACGGAAGCAGCTTCTCATTGAATTAATCTCTTTTTTTACGACGTCCGTGTCTGCATCTGGGTTTATTTGCTTCAAAACATTGACCAGCACCCGGTAAGCATCTTCTTTTTTATTCCTGTCCATATATTCATTACTTTTAACTTTCCAAAGGCATGGATAACCTTGATAAATACTTATAAATTCACGCATTACATCTTCCTGTCGCCGAAGGGCCATTTTGTTAGCGCGAAATAAAAACAATCGAGCCGCCTAAGCCACGATTTTAAACTGAAATGTTAACCGTCGTACGTCGTACACACTACATACGTACAAGTTTGCACGACGCGCGCCACGCAAAATCAAACTCAGTCAGAGAGCCGCATGCCGTGCCAGATATGTCAGTTTTGTTATACATACGATCACATTTGCGCGCGTGCTTTGGCTCTTCACGCAAATGTGACGGTTTTGCATCATCGTGTATGGGCCGGTTAAGACAAACTAGCGCTTTCAGGAGGTACAGAAACCGCCACGCAGAGGGAGTTATCGCCCTAAATTCAATTTGCGTAAACGGTAAGGTCAAAAAATGGGCTTGAATATTTTGTACACAAATGTGTACCGGGGGTCCGAAGAGGATATGGACCTCTAACAACTTCATCGTCATCCCACATATTTGAAGTATTTATATTAAGATCTTTAACTTCAATGTTTTCATCCGTGAAACTTGCGAAGTTGTTAATTGTATCATTGACAAGATTGGATATTGTAGGGCTTAATATTATTTTTAAAAAACATCTAAATAAATAGTTTGCCAATAGTACGAGATTCCGCCAAAAGGCAAAAACTTTAAAATAAAATATTTCTGCTTTTGAACATATATTTTTTTAGATGGTTGATTAGCATTTTAACAAAATGAGAGCAGCAGGATTTGATGATTGTCAATTTAAATATTCGGTTTTCTCTCTATTGAAAAATGGTTTTAAAACAAGTTTTTGAATAAAATAAAGTCAGTTCGTTTAAACCAATACACAGGGCCGCTATTAAATGGGTAAACTCTTGTGACATACATAATTAATATAAATTATTATTTTATTATTTATTTGCATCGCCAAAGTGTCTGACGCTTCAGATAATGGCTTTGGTAACACTAGCTTTCTAATTAGAAAACAAGATATCATCGCCTTATCATGCTTTGATGATATCATTTCAGCTACTGCAAAAATTATTCCTTCAACGTTAACTACAATGTTGTAGTAACAAATTCGTTATTTCTTTTTCTCTTAAAAGCGGGCCTAACAATACTTCCAGTAGCATGAAAATAAGCGATTCTTTTTGTTTGATCTCTAGTAAATAAACTTTATTTGTTTTTTGCTATATAAATAAACCAGAAGTTGGGCCTCGGGAAAGTGTACTATTTATCGCGTTTCGTCATCCTGGTATATGCTCCTTAAAGTTAGGTCTATGAAATCATTTTGGTGCAAAATCTGATTTTCTTCTGATCATGCTGTTGTGTACCCGTCGGTACCTAAGCTAGGTTTCCTTACTTTCAGGAGTTGGATTTGGATTTTTAGAGTTGCACTTTTATTTTAAACACTTTTATTTTAAAAGAAATAGTGGCCGCCTTCTCGTTTGAACTTGTTGTCTTCGCACACAAATTAGGGAAAAGAGAGCGTTCTCTATTACAACTAGCCTTTTTATAACGGCCCTTATTCTGTAAATGCTGTGGCGTATCCGTAATATTAACAAGTTAAAAAGGAAACAAGAAGATTTTCGTTACGCCACTGATTACTATTTTGAGACATTCTAGGGGTATTGCGACGGAATCTTCCCAGGGTATTTGCACGTAACTTGTTTTATTAGTATAGTAAAAATTCGTCCTCGAGTTTGTTATCCTTCTGACCTAAAGAACTAACTTAATTGCTGTGACTAAGGAATGATGATAAAAGTAGGTAAAAAGGTCTGTCTGTGTTCGAGGGCTAATTATGGAAAGACTCCGCATGTTAAACCAAAACGTGACTATTTTATATAACTAATATCTAAGAATTTCAATATTAGATAAATGCTTATATATGGTAATACCTATATCAATATTATAATAGAATGATAACAATAATTATACCTAATGGTGGATTCACAACACCTTCCCCCTTAATGAGAGATTTTATATAACGTGAGTGATAGAAAATCTCTAAATGATCGCTTTCGTTTGCTTTTACATGCCTATATATAATAATGCTATACAATACTAATGTTAATTATGTTGCTTTTATATGCCAATATATAATAATGTTATACAATACTCATGTTAATTACGTTCTAGTTGAACGTCTGGCGGGAATATACCCAATTGCGTGATTTGGAGATGATCGTATAGTGACATTTTCCTCATCGTCAGAATTTCCGTTATTTACATTAGGAGCATTTCTGTTGCGAGTATAGCGCGAAATATAGTTGTTTCTGTCATTCGGTGTCGGTTCTACTGATTGATTGACTCTTATACATAGATTGGGTACTATTCCGCAGCAAGATGTTATATTCTTATTTGAAATGTTTTTGTACAATTTATATACAATAAATATTAATGCTAAAATCGCTAGTAATGATAAGACATTAACATATTTTTATTAATATCTTCCTTAGTTTTTCAATATCTTCTAGTTTGTGACTTGCAATGTTCAGTTCTGGGAGATGTTTTAATAAGGTCTTATCGTTCTCGGTTATGAATATTTAAGACAAGTTAACATTTTTCTTATTAATCCCATTACAACATTCATCACTTATTTCTAGAGGAGGAACAAATTCACTGAACACTTCTGAGCGGTAAATATTGTCGTGGGGAATCAACATAATTGAAGGACTATAGGCCTTACACTGTTTGCCAATAGTAACGCTGCCAAAATTGTTTAAAACTACATATATCGGTTTTTCTGTATTTGTACAAGAAATTGTAAGACTTTCTGGGTGAGAAACTGCAAATAACCACTTTATCACAAATATTGGATATTTGATGACTAAGCTGAAATAATTGTACAATTGTACTTCACAATTGTCTACGATGTGAGCTAGGGAGACTGATTTGTTTTGTTTACAAATTATTTTACTTTGCGTGATTTGAGAACAAGTATTGTACTCGATTTTTGATAAGGTCAAAAATTGTTGTTTGTGTTCATCGATAGCTATATATTTTGAAGATGGTTGTAATAAAATGAATTTACTTGGCTCGATAAATTTTGGAAAAGGCGACAGGTAAAACAAATGTGCTTCGACCAATTAGATATTTATTATGTCTATGAGACGTTTATTTTCAAAATATACTTGCAGGTTTTCTATATTTAATAAAAGATTGGCATTTACTGGGTCTAAGCGCATGGGGAATCCCAAATTGTGTGGGAGCGCTCCGATAATTTGTTTCAATTCGTTTATTAGCTGGACTGGGCTTAACATTGCGGGTGTAATATACCCTTTTTTGTAACAAGTATTGCATTAGTGAGCGTCGTTCTGTAATTGGTTTATTATCATGTTTGTTAAGGTGACATGTTCTTCTAAGTAAGTTTTTAGTTTTAGAAATTGTACGTCTTTTTGTTCTTTGTTTAATTCAATTGAAAGCTTTTTAACATTGGATTTTAAAATATTTTCATTCAAATCTAAGATTCCAATAGTATTATTGAAATTCATTATGGTGGATTTTACAATTTTCGTCTGTTCTTTTAAAAGGTTTAGTGTAGAAGACTCGTCTTTTGAAAGTTCTGATATTTTAGAATCGTAATATTTAGCGTCTTCGTCATCTAAAACACCCAATAAAATTTTAGTAGCCTTACAAATAATATTAAACCATCTTCTTTTAACCCTATTTGCTGGATTATGGCCGATAAGCTCGTGCAAAATTTCTAAATCCCTATTAATCTTATCTAAACTAATTTGAGCAGATTTTAAAAATTAATCACATATATAAAAATTATATTGTGCGTTTTTATGTATTAAATTCACATGTTTCCGAACAAGTTTTGTAGTACCTTTCTAAAGATGTTAATTTATCTTTAAGGTTATTAATTTCCATAAAGGTAATTAGCTTCCACTTGAATCGGACTTTTTTGGGACAACTAGTAAAGGGCTATTCCATGGGCTATTTGAGTGGAAAATTATACCGTCTTTTAACATTTGGGTCTGTTTGCTCTTTTATTACTTCCCTATATTTAAAGGTTAGGCGGTACGGTTTAATGTTTATTGGCCCTTTAAGGGGATCTGTTGGAATTGTATGCTTAACGCTTAACTGTACTCGTGCAGGTCAGTTTGTCACCTTCGAGGCAAAAAATATCATTGAAATTGCAAAAAATATCTAATAAATAGTTCATTTCTTCTTTGTTTAGATTTTGCAAGTTTATTGATTTTTTTTATTTGCTCTAGACGTTTAATTTGATTTGTTTCATTTATATTTTCTTCCTGAGATTCTTTGAAAATTACAGGTTCAACATTAACCCTTGGTAATTGACGATCAATATAATTTATTTTCAACATTACATGACATGTGAGGTCGAGGCCATCGCTGTTTAACGTTTGAACATTTGCGGATGTTTATAGTCCATAACGCAGTACAGACTTTCTCACATCACTCGCGTTTATAAACACCTACGTACGTAGGGGGCTGGTGTCAACCCTGTCAGCAATGGCAAGTGGCAATTTGGTTGAGATATCAAGTTACATAGGCAAGCCTTTCAACTGTACTTTGGTGAGAGATTACCAAATGGTATATTAGCCGAGTTTAAATGTTTAAGAGAGTGTTTTCAGTGCAAATGTAGGGAAAATCGTGAAAAACCCTACTTCTCGTTGGACAGTTACAACATAAAGTATGTACAATATTTACAATATGGTACAATAAAGACGCTATTTACATATGTACAAGGAATTTGGAATGTAACTTTGTTACTTCCAGTTCAAGGATTGGAACATTCATGGTATGGTACCCAAGTTTGTCGCGCGGACCTTGCGTTTCACCGTTTGCGAGCATACTGCCGCGGTTTTGTTTATGTCGTCTTATATAGTAAGACCAGGTCCCTTAGCAAGCCCCTCCCCCTTGTCCGAACAATGGTGGGAGGAGTCTGCCTCTGGGCTAGTCATCTCGCTGGGTATACTCGAGAGTTTTGGTTGCACTTCTGTGCTCCTGTTACTTACTCTTTTTTGTGCTCGAGTTTTTCACTAAAAAAGGGCTTTATTGGACATTATACGAATATGATATATACATTATATTTACATTTTTATGTTCATGGTGGTTCCAATTCTTTGTAATAGAGCATAGTGTTTCTGTATATGGGTCCGTGTCGCGGGATGTTCTGCGGATCAAACCTTATATCTGCGATCCGCGCCGTCAATGGCGATCCTTTTATGCCGAACTCGAAGAATTTGCTTGCTGTGCGATCTATGAACTGATCTATATATTCCATGTTTGTCATCGCATGCAAATCTTCGGTTCGGACATGATCAAAGACCGTCAGTGACAACGCCGATCTCAGATATCTGTTTTGTATAGTTTGAATTTTCTTTATGTGTGTTTTAGCCGCAGAGCACCACACTGGGAGCCCATATAGCAATGCCGGTCGTATTATTGCTTTGTAAACAGTTAACTTGTTTGCAGGACTTAAATATGATCGCGTGGCTATCAGTGTGTTTAAACTTTTGCGTATAATCGCATTTTTGGACCGAACCGCGGCAATATGCTTAGCGAAGCTCAACCTTTTGTCAAAGACAATGCCCAAGTACTTCACACTTTCACTGGGTGTTATTTCAGTGTCATTTATGATCAACGGAGTCATTTCCGTATCTTTCCTCTTACGTGTGAAGAGCCCAAGCTCTGTCTTTGGTGCGTTTAAGCTTATTTTCCATTGTTCGAAATATGGAAGTATGAGTTCCATATGTCGTTCAAGGTTTAATTTGGCCTGCTGTGCGATCGACGATTGCGTATATATCGCATTGTCGTCCGCATAGAAGGCACAAGAGTTCAGGGGATGAGACGGATAGTCAGCTATATAATGACTAAAGAGCTGAGGTGAAAGTACTGTTCCTTGTGGTACACCAGACATGATGCGCCTTTCTGTGGATTCACGGTCTTGGATTTTCACAGAGAAAGTGCGATTTTCCAAATAAGACACGATAAAGGCTCCGAGGTGCAATGGAAACCCATGTGTTACAAATAATTTGTACACTAAACCATCGTGCCAGACTCGGTCAAAAGCCTTCTCTATGTCTAGCAACAGCAACGCAGTGTGCTTGTTCTCATTGAAGCCATTTGTGATGTCCTGCGCTATTTTCGCCGCGAGCATAGCGGTGATATGTCCGCGGCGAAAACCGAATTGCTCCGGTGGCAGAATGCGTAACATTTCAACCGCGCTGCTGATTCTAGACAAGAGAAGTTTCTCTGTTACTTTTCCAAGGGTATCTAAAAGTGATATAGGCCGATTCGAAGCTGGAAGCTTCGGATCTTTATTCGGCTTAGGAAACAGTACAATCACGGCTCTTTTCCAGGGAGAGGGAAAGTGCTGAAGGCGGATAGTTGCATTGGCAATATGCATTAGGTGAACGATGGCTTTATTCGGTAAATTGTTTAGAAGAATGTACGGAATGCCATCGGGGCCAGGAGCTTTATTCTTAGGTAGATAGCAGAGCGTTTTTCGAATCTCATTCGGCGTTATGCGGAGCTTTTCTAGTGCTGGCGGAGGGATAGGATATTTCCTGTTCGTAAACAGGCGTGCTGTGTGTGTAACTTGCTCATGGAAGGGAGTGACGTCTGGCGACTCTCCATAGACGCTCTCTAGGTGGTCCGCGAAGGCCTCCGCTTTCTCACAGTTTTCATTGGTAATTGTGTTCTTAAAGGCTCGTTAGAGCTATTTAAAACGCTTACCTGGCATTTATAATTGTTTAATTTTGTCAAGCAAGATCCTAAATAAAGCTTCTCGGAGAGTCTTTTCGACATAATAATGCCTTCGGCGTTGGAAATATTTGCTAAAGCGGTAATAATTGTTTCACATCTTGGGGGTATCGCAATAAAGGATTCAGAAGGCAGAATTTGAAAGTTATTACCTTCGAAAGATAAAATTTCGGTTTCGTAGTTTATTTTGGTTTTATATTTTTGTAAAAAATCACGTCCTAACAGTCCGTCGTTTTTAATTGGGATATTGTCCGGTACAATGTGAAAAGGGTGTAATAAGGTTTTGTTATCTTTTAATTTAATTGAAATTAGATACATTCCTAAGGTATAAACCGGTTGTTTACTTATACCTTTTAGTTCTATAATTAAGGTCTTATCTAATTTGTCGATTTTGCATAATTTTGATTGCTTTAATAAACAAATGTCGACTCCTGTATCTAACAGAAGTTCTAATTGTAAACTTTTTGTATCTAACGAATGCATTTTAATGATATCTAGTTGTTTCAAATTTTCGGAGAGTAAAATTGATTTATACGAAATTTTGTTTATGGTACTTTTGTTAGGTAAAATTACGTCGTACTTGGAATTTTCACAGGTTATTTCTGAATTTACATGTGGTGAATAAGGACAGCTATCATTAGGTTTCGATGTATTTAGGAGTCAGTTGGCAGGCTGTCCGTCGCCAGTAGAAGGAGTATTATTCGCAATATTTTGGATTTGGGAGTTTTGTCCGCAGTTATTTTGTGAAGGAAATTGTGATGGATTAATATATTGTTGATTTGGTTGACTATAATAATAATTATTTGGTGGTACGCTGTTTTCAAGGTTAGGGAGATATTGGGGATTTGCGTAATTCGGGTTGTTAACGTCGTGTATAGGAGGATGTTGGTGTCGGTAATTAGGATACCTATTTTGGTATTGATAATTTTGGTTAGAATTGTTAAGGTTTGAATGGTAGTTATATTGTCTATTAGAAAAATTACTGTTTCTAAAATTATTTCGCGGTGTATTGTTATATTGCCTATTTATTGACGATCAGCTATCGTTTTGAAGTTGAGAGTTGAAATTTTGATTATTAAATCGATCAGGATTGTTGGCACTCTCGCGGCTTTGTTCATAGTTACGTTGCCTGCATTCTGATGTTAAATGGTTATTTTTTGAACAGAATAAACAATAATTTTGATTTGAGGGCGTATTATAATAATTTAAATGTCTATAAGCTTGTGTAAAATTTACGTTCCTTGAATTTTAAGTCGATTTTAATTTATCGGTTTGTTCTAATTCTAACTCTATCGCTAATGAAATTGCCCTGTCCAAATCGTTAGAACTTCAACGCTTAAACCTTAAACCTTTCCTGAATGTGTTAACTATTATTGAATCTAAGTTATCTATTAATACTTTTGCTTCATTGATTTCATAATTTAAATAGCATATTTCTTTATATTTGTTATAAAAATATCTAAGCCTTTCACCGTAGTCTTTAATATTTTCTCTATAGTTTTACCTAATATTCATGATTTGGGTAATGAAATGAGAAGGGGGCCGCTTATCTGTAAATTGTTCTAGTAAAAAGTCTTTAATTTCATCCCAGTTTTCGAAATTTTTATATTGCGTTACCTCTTGAGCTTTGCCTTTTAGGTTTGTTCCAAAAATTAATTTTGTCAGTTTATCCTTTTGTGTATCTTTAACTATTTCCATTATAGCATCACAGTTCTTTAAAAAAAATTGTAAGAATTACCGTCCCCGTAGCCATCAAATGAATCGATTTGGTTTAAAATATCAATTGCATCTTTTCCAGCCATTTCAAATTTTTATTAGATAAGTAATTAATATGTTTGTGTTATTTGCACTTTCTAACCTTAAGAATTAGTTATGGTAAAATTGCTTACGAACTAACTTAAAATACTAGGGAAAACGTATCAGCGTTACTAATGGAATCAAGTAAGACTCACCGTTTCATTGCTCGACACTCGCACACTGTCTCAAGAACTCTCTGAAGATCACGTAGGTATTGCAACTAATGTAGGATGTCTTCAATTGCTTTGTGCTTAGTTTCGCTGAATTTTCAACTATTGAACTATTTTGCTGCGTCTCCGCGCTCCTTCCAATAGTTTCTCCAGTTCTGCCGTTCTTAGATATTTGCTGCGTATATACGCTTCTTCAAATATCCTTTCGATGTTTACCGCTGCCACCAATGTTGTGTACCCGTCGGCACTTAAGCTAGGTTTCCTTAATTTCAGAAGTTGGATTTGGACTTTTAAAGTTTCACTTTTATTTTAAACACTTTTATTTTAAAATAAATACTGGCCGCCTTCTCGTTTGAACTTGTTTTCTTGGCACACAAATTAGGGAAAAGAGAGCGTTCTCTATTACAACTAGCCTTTTTATAACGGCCCTTATTCTGTAAATGCATTGGCGTATCCGTAAAAGATTATAATATTAACAAGTTAAAAAGGGAACAAGAGGATTTTTGTTACGCCACTGATTACTATTTTGAGACCTTCTAGAGGTATTGCGACGGAATCTTCCCAGGGTATTTGCACGTAACTTGTTTTATTAGTATAGTAAAAATTCGTCATCGAGTTTGTTATCCTTCTGACCTAAGCAACTAGCTTAATTGCTGTGACTAAGGAACGATGATAAAAGTAGGTAAAAAGGTCTGTCTGTGTTCGAGGGCTAATTATGGAAAGATTCCGCATGTTATACCAAAACGTGACTATTTTATATAACTAATGTCCAAGAATTTCCATATTGGATAAATGATACCTATATCAATATTATAATAGAATGATAACAATAATTATACCTAATGGTGGATTCACAACAATGCCTTTTGATACACGTTTAGGGACCGAATTGTGTGCCAATTTGCCTCCTGGAACAGTCAGCTTTCTTTATACCACTTTTTCTTACCAAATATATGATTGGCATTCTAAACTGAACTTTACAATAATTTTGGTTTCTGACACTTCAAATCGGAATTTTCTACATTGAATGTGGGAGCAATGGCCATATTCTATAATTAGATTATTTCTTTTGGTTAATTGTCTACTAACTATGTTTAAATCTAAGTAGTGTATAAATGTATGTTTACTATATATAAGTTTGGCGTTGCCTAACTGAATGGGTAGTATGGGGTTTTTTACAAGGGTAAGCTGGATATCTTCACTGTTGCTCAGCTGAAGTACCAGGAATAGCATCAGGCTCTGAAGGCTCGGGGGTGCCATTTCCTTCCTGTAAATATCGTTTTTGTTTAGTCTTAGGTTTCTTTGCAGAGTTTTTATGATAAGTGCCCTTGTTTGTTTTTAATTTAATAGAGCTTTGGCTATCAACTTTTACTTTTTGAAACTTAGGTAATGACTTATTTCGAAGTTTTGTTTTAATATAAGCCGGTTCCTGGAGAGAAAATTGAGGTGGATCTTCTCGTTTCTTTTATTGATTACTTTCTCTTTCACTTGTTGGTTGCTTTCTCTTATTTTTTCGTAAATTGTATCAGAAGCTTCTTTATGATTTTGAATATAGTCTGATATAATTACATGGTCACTAAGTTCGAAGGGGTCATTTGTATTAATATGACCTTTAATAATTTCAAAAGGGGTAAACTTTGTTACGCTATGGATAGAATTGTTGTATCCTAGAAGAGCGCGTTTCATTAGTTGCTCGGGGGAATACTGCTTATTTTCCATTTTCAGACATCTGTAGTGTTCAATCAGCGTAGAATGGAACCTTTCTACAGGAGAGTTTGAATTGCTATTCTTCGCTGTTGTATAGTGTAGTTCAATTTTGTATATTTTACAGAAATCTTCCAAGTCCTTATTCTTAAACTCAGTTCCTCGGTCCGTGGTAACTTTTAAGGGTAGTCCGTGGTGGGTGATAAAATTAAGTACATTTTCGGTTACAGCGGGTCCTGTTAGGCTACTTAATCCATATGCTTGACCGTATCTAGAAAATGCATCAATTATAGTCAAAAATGTTTCGGTCTCGATCTTGAAAGTATCTATATTCGAAGGGTCGAGAAGTTGTAGGGGTTAGATTGAATTTAACTGCAGGGGGATCTCTGTCATATTTATTCTTCTGGCATGTTTCACAAGAGTTTACATATTGTTCTATGTCCATATTCATTTTTGGCCAATAATATCTTGCGCCTAGTGCTAGTTGCATTTGGTTTATGCCTCTATGACAAGTTTTTGTGACATGGTACATATCCAGTTTTTCTCTTTGTTCGTCTGCTAATTCGATGTCCTCTAGCATTTTAGAGCACTGTATAAATTTAAAGCATGTATTAGTGAAAAGACTCTGTAGAGTTGTCGTAAACGTTTGAGCTAATGGGCTATTCCTAAAATATAGTACATATAGCCGCTTAGGATCAATAAGTTCTTTTAAGAGTTTTATGATACATGGTGTTGGGTCATTTTTGGGCAAGGTAACAAAAATAGGAGTATTTTCGAAAGTTTTTTCGAAATGACATTTCAGTTGATCGATATCGCCTTGTGTCAAAATAATTTGATTTTTATATACATTCAGGATACGTTCGGTGATTGGTATGCCGAAAATTGGGTTTTCGTGTGACGAGTGGATCGTTTCTAGATCGTTTGAATCCTCGTTTTGGGTGTTTGGTTGCGACATTTCTCTTTCTGAGTTTGGTGGTTTAATTTGGATATTTGAAATAACATTGACTTTTTGTCTTTTGTATCCCAAAATTTCGTCAAGTATTTTTTGATCCAAGTCAGAAAGTTCGTCGGGATTTTCACAATACTTTTCGATGACCTCGTCTACATCGCCAGGATTGTTACATACAGATAATGTTGCTATGGCGTAGTGGTCATTGTCTATGGGGTTTCGTGATAGGGCATCTGCAGCTTGATTTGTTTTGCCCTTTTTGTACTTTATAAAGTAGTCGAATTCTTCCAATCTGAGACGCCATCTGACAAGTCTGCTGTTTGGTTCGCGAAGTGAATAAACCCATTGTAATGGTTTATGATCTGTTAATATTGTAAATTTGTGTCCAAACAAATATGGTCTGTAATATTTTACGCCCCAGACTATTGCTAGTAACTCTTTTTCGATAGTCGAGTAATTTATTTCGGCTGGGTTGAGAGTGCGTGATGCATAACAAATAGGTTGACCATTTTGTGACAATATCGCTCCGATAGCGTAGTTGGAGGCATCAGTATTTAATTCGAATGGTTTAGTAAAATCGGGATAGAACAATACAGGTTCTGATGTTAAAATAACTTCACAAGTTTCGAAACAATCCAAAAATTCTTTAGTATGCACGACTTTTTCGTTTTTCTTCAAACATTGGGTCATGGGTTTCGTGATTTTTGCAAAGTTTTGTATAAATTTCCTGTAGTAACCTAACAATCCGAGAAATGATTTAATTTCTCTTTGTGTTTTAGGTATGGGAAATTCCTGTATAGCAGCGATCTTTTTCGGGTTCGGTTTTATCCCTTCTGTTGTTACGACATGTCCTAGGAATTCCACTTCTTTTCTAAGGAATTCACTTTTGTCGAGTTGGATTTTTAATCTTGCTTCTCGTAATTTTGAGAATACTAGCCTTAGGTTTTGAATATGTACTGAATATTATGATGTCATCCATGTATTCTAGGGATATTTTATTCTACAAATCTTTGAGCACTTCATCCATAACTCTTTGGAAGGTAGATGGAACGTTTTTTAAGCCAAAAGGCATGCGTAAAAATTCGTAGTGGCCGTTTTCCACTGTAAACGCCGTTTTTTCTATAGAATTTTCCGACATTTCTATCTGGTGGAAGCCGCTTGCTAAATCCAACGTAGCGAAATAGTTTGCTTTGCCTAGTTTGTCCAATATTTCATTTATATTAGGGATAAGGTACCGGTCGTCAATCGTTTTTTGGTTTATGTTCCTAAAGTCTACTACTAGACGCCATTTAGGTTTGTTGGAAGCATCTAGCTTTTCGGGACAATCCATATGGGTGAGCTCCATGGGCTAGCTGATGGACGAATGATTTCTTTTTCTAACATTTCGTTTACTTGTCGTCTGACTTCATCTTTATGCACATACGCGTATATGTAAGATTTCATCAGAGGTTTTAATATTATGTTTTACTTTAGAGGTAAAACTCAATTTATCTCCTGGCTTAAAGAATATATCCGAGAAGTCTAGACATAAATTGGATATAGCTATTTTTTCCTCGGTGTTCATGTGCTCGGTACGTATTAAGTCTTGTATACTAGTTTCTCGTTTCGCCTTGTATGCGTAATTTTCGTTCTTATTATTATTTGTTTCAAACGTATACATTTCATATAGCTCATCCTTAAATGTGTCTACATATATCGGCTGATTCAACGTAACGTTTATTATCTTATCGGTATGGTTTTGCATTTCCACTGCAGCAAACCCATTCTTAGAATAAGACAAGCAATGTGGGATTATAACACCGTTAATTTTC
The DNA here is from genome assembly GCA_016904865.1 of Pissodes strobi. Lineage (NCBI taxonomy): Eukaryota > Metazoa > Arthropoda > Insecta > Coleoptera > Curculionidae > Pissodes > Pissodes strobi. Next base: position 30,494 of record JAEQML010055533.1, read on the forward strand.
ATTTCGTTTATTAATATATCACCTTCGAATATGCTGACTGGTATATTCTTAATCAGTTTTTCGTGAGGATTAACAGAGAATGAAAATTTGATGTCAGCAGGTGACCTATATTCAAAAGGAATTGCTATACATTTGCCGACAAGTTTTTTATTAATTAAATCGATATATAAATTCATATTAATTAAATCAAGGAGTCCTATTACTCCGTCGAAATAATCATGAAAATCAAACAGAATAAAATCAATTTCATATTTAATTCCGTATTCTAAAAATGCGGGAATAGTAGCCTGAAATTGTGTTTGTTGACTGCCTACAGCTGTTTTTATTGTGTTTGTTGTTTGGTATACACGGTTAGGGAAATATCTTTCGGCGAAAGATGGATTTAAAATAGATCTACTGCTACCAGTATCTATCAAAAGTTTTAGGTCGAGTGATTTTATTTTGACATAAGGGAGGGTATTATTTGATGAGATATTAATCTCTACTAGATCTGTTGATCTGGCGGCCCTGGGTCGGGAAAATTTTCAATTTCCTCGGAAATTTGATTATTTGCGAAATAGGCCTGGTCGTCATTGTTGACATTGGAAACATCGTAGAATTGGGGGTAATTATCTAGCTCTGGGAGATTTTCTTGAGGGGATTCCTGCGGAAAATCTTCGTTTGGGTATTCTTGAGAATACAATTCTTCGAAAATGGGATTAGACCTTGAACTTTGATTTTGGAAATTTTGTCTATGGCTCTGCATAGAAGGAATACGAGATGTCGTAGACATTGGGGTAGGTTTCGGCATTTGATTTATGGGCGTTTGATTAAGACGGAAAACGTTTTGAGGTTTTCCAAAAACTTCTTGATTGGTGGGGAATTTCCTTGGCGGTAAATTCCTGGGTTGGATATTAATTGGTTGGGATCTCCATTGGGGTCCTGGTGTGAAGTTTTGTTGTGTTGACCATTGGGGTCTTGGTGTAAAGCTTTGTTCTGTTGACCATTGACGTCTTGGTGTAAAGTTTTGTTGTGTTGCCCATTGGGGTCTTAGTGAAAAATTTGAATAGTTTTGCGACTGGTGTGTGTTAAAATACTTAGGCTGTTGTGAATTATTTGGGTAACTGTTCTGGAAGTTATTATGATTATTTGATGGTTTTTGAGGGTTTAAGGCTCTATAAGGTTTATTTACATCATTAACATTACCATACAATCTTCCAAAATTTTCAAATTCGTTCGCACACGCCATTGCATCTTCTAAACAACTAGGTTTCCTTAAATACATGTTATTTTTCAATGTACCTGTGCAACCAGCTATAAAAGTATTTAAAGCAGTTTTATCGTAATGTTTAATTTCACACAACTTTTGTTGTGGGGGCGAATTAGGATCGTTGCTAATACGTTGCGCTACACTACTACGTAAAAGTTGTAATCTACTGCCAAAATTTAGAAGGTGTTCGCCTTTATAAGGTGTAGTTCTTGTGAGTTCTTGAACAAGACAATCTAGATCTCTTCTGTTAGAAAAATATTGAATTAAAGCATTTTTTAAACTTGTCCAATCATTTAATTCGACTCTATTGCCTACCAATACTTCGGCTTTGCCTACTAATTTTTCTTGAATTGATTCGAAAATATGTGCGTCTAGTTCCCTATCTTTGAACATTGAATAGCTATCAATTAGACTTTCGCATCGCTTGATAAATTTATTTAGAGTATCACTATTCCCATCGAATGGCTTGATTATTTCTAACCTAGATTTAAAAAGGTCCCAATTCATTTTGGGTTGTGAGCCTGCGGCTGTTCCTTCCATATTAGATGCTATATTTATTTGTTTATCTTCAATGCTTATATTAATTTGACTTAGTTTCTGTAGTAACTCGTCTATTTCGACGTTATCCTTAATAGACATAAGTAATTAAATGAAAATATCTTATAACATGCATTAGTTATAAATAAAACTTATGAATGTATTGATTAACGAATAATCAATTTTCTTTTAAATAAAACTTATTTAAACTTACTAACTAGCGAAATAACTGATTTTTAGTTATTTCTAATTCTTACGCTATTTCGTTTAAATTTGCAGAACACTGATTTTTAGTTATTTGCAAAAGTGAGAATTAATTATTAATATATAGAATCAATATCAATCAATAAAATTCAAATACGAAACCGTAAATAAAAGGATCAATATAGGGTAAAAAGGAATAAAGCTCTTACGAAGGTCCACGTATTGGGATCGACGTCTTCGTTCTTCCTCTTCTTGATTCCACTGTTGCACCCTCAAGTCGATGTCGCTGGGTCTTATCGTTGGGGTTCTTTTGGATTGCACTGACAGGGTAGAAACCACTCGTAGATGTCTTTTACCGCACGATTCGATAATTTTCGACACTCTACCGCACAATCCTACCGACTGCGCCAATTAAATGTGTCCGACGATAAAATCCGTTTTTAAAAACAATTTATTTTCAAAATTAAGACTAACAATATGAATGCAAGCAATGGAATGACACAAATAGGTAAACTACATATATTTATAAGCTAGGTTATGCTGCGGTTGCAGTCTCCAAGGTCTGGTCCAGGTCAGCAAGAATGGTACATGTAACTACGTGTCAGATCTAGACAGTCCGGACTTAATATTAAACGATGTTGTGAAAACTGACCAATATGTTTTGTACGTTACATTAATATAAAACTTTTTCAAAAACATCCTGTACAGGGTGATCCCCTATAATGTCGCCCCTCTTTAACTTTGTTATTTTAAGTGTCTCAAAAAAATTAAAAGTATGGTTATGTAGGTACTGAAAAATACTTTTTTTCTGCGTATAAAAAATATTGGAAAAATGATCAGTATACAGGGAAAAACAAAAAGTTAATTTTTTTCAATGGAACACCCTATGTATGAATTTATTTTTCGAATCCTCGTAAAATTCTAAGCATATTTTATATATGATGTTATACCTCTAGAGTTAATAGTTTCACAGCTATAAACAGTTGAAAATCGGTACTTTGGCTACTTTTCACCTTGGTAACAAGGAGATCATTAGAGATGGAGTAAAATGAATTTCACATTCTTATCTTAACTTTCCAAGAGCTATCTGATGGTGCTAACTTATGGTACCTACCGAGGTACCAGATTTGGTACCCATGATACCGCCTGCCAGTTAGTACCATCAGATAGTTCTTGAAAAGTTAAGATAGGAATGTGAAATTAATTTTACTCCATCTATAATGGTCTTCTTGCTACCAAGGTGAAAATTAGCCAAAGTACCGGTTTTCAACTGTTTATAGCTGGGAAACTACTAACTTTAGTGGTATAATATTATATATAAAATATGCTTAGAATTTTACAAGGAATCGAAAAATTAATCCATCTATAGGGTGTTCTATTGAAAAAAAATTATCTTTTTGGTTTTCCCTGTATACTGATCATTTTTCCAATATTTTTTATACGCTGAAAAAAAGTATTTTTCAGTACCTACATAACCATACTTTTATTTTTTTTGGGGCACTTAAAATAAAAAAGTTGTAGGGGGGCGACATTATAGGGGATCACCCTGTACATTGCTTTAACAGAAAGTGTTTCTGGAAGATATAATCTGTTTGGATTTTTTCGTCTTGAGTAATGTGATTGCCTAGCTTTAAATAACTGAATATGTGTTTTTAGTAAATGCACTATAGGTTCCAGTGTTTTCTTACGTCTATTATCATGTTTTCCCTTTTTGTCGTATGGTGACTTACCTTGAATCACTAGGTTATTTTGTAGTCTTCGTACTCTTGCCCTAGTAACACCAAAAATGCCTTAAAACATACTGGATGTTCTTTGCCTCCCGATCGGATCTTGTATGAATATACTGCACTGTTACTGAATTTCTTCATTCTATCGTTAATCGCCTCGTCCACATTTGCTTCGTTATCATCATCCTCATCACTGATTGAGATTAAGCCAGTTAAGTAAGCATCTTGTTCATCTTTTGATGACATGTTATTAAAAAGAATTATCAAAGTCTGTCGAGTATTTTCGTTAATATTTTGAAAGCACTTGAAACGGGAACAACTAAAACAAAATATTTAATCAATAAGAACATTAACATCTAAAAATATGTTCAGTTTCTGACATACCCACAGTCAGGGCCAGTTACTATAGCCGGAACTCTTTTTCCCACATGATTAATATAAGCCACAGCACGTACTTTCTTTTCCTTTATAACAGTTTCTTTTTCACGCATTTTTCTTTCTTTTTTGGCCAATTTGTTAGATAGTTTTCGTCACAAATTTCGCTTGCACTCGCCATGTTTACTTTGTAACAAACAAGTGACGACTAACCATCGTTCGACCGCAGCGTGGCGTGCATATTAAGACCCCACCTAGAATTCCGACAAAAAACGATATTGTCCGCGACAATGGTTGTTTTTGCAGAAATCCGAACGGACTATGGCTGTTTCTGTGGAATTAGTTAAACTTCGGAGGCCCGTAAATCCGGACTACGGTGCTTTTTATAGAAATCATTTTTGGGATTGATTCGAATCGATTCGATGTATAAATCTCAATTAAAATCGCGAAATTCGAATTTTGGGACTATGGTCGTTTTTGCAAGAAACGCGTCAATTGTTAGGTAGTTATTGCATTTTTCTTTCTCTTTAACAGTAAAAACTAGTACCTGTTGCTTATTTTCTTCTAAGACTTGTTGATTTCTGCATACATTGCTTGTTGTTTGTTCTTCTCATAGTGCTCTAGGGATTTAGGACCTATCCCTCACATGGTTTTCCCATATTTTTTAAAATTTCCATTCAATCGTCAATGTTTGTTTTTCTTTGTTATGCTTTAGTGGATTTAGAGGTTATATTGTAATTTCATCTTCTTACCGACAGTTTGGGACTTTGGTATTTATCTTTTCGAGTGGCATGTTGTAAGTTTGTAATATTCGATTGGTATCCTTGAATGTTAGTAATGGGCTCTTTTCACTTAATCCTTTAAGGCGCAGAAGACTGGGAAACTTTTTAACCGAAGTTTAGCAACAGATTTATTATTATTTGGCTTAGATACCTTAAAAAACTTTATCAAGCACGATTTTTTGCTTCGATTATTTTTTCTGAGGTGGGAAATAGTTATCCCAAAGAAACTTCACTGAAGTGACTTTTTTTCGAATTCAGTGGGATAACTAGATCCCATAAATCAAAATGCAGTAGATATTCAATTAGAATTATTTATTGATGCAGAGAAACTTTGATAACAAACATAAGATAAGAAAATAAAATCAGGTCCTCTAGATCACAATAAAATAAACATCACTTTTTTCAAAAAAAAGTTTTTGCAAAAAAAAGTTCTCTCACGATCGGTGGAACGAAGTGAAGCAGTTAAGT
>MU191421.1:0-15458 GCA_016904865.1 Pissodes strobi
ATTTGGTTAGTTTGGGTTAGTCGTCGATTCAACTTTCGGTTAGTTTCACATATTCTCAACTTATTTTATTCATATAAAGCGGTTCTGATACGTTATAATCAATTTTAATAGATTTGGTTAGTTTGGGTTAGGCGTCGATTCAAATTTCGGTTAGTTTCACTTAGTCTCAACTTATTTTAATCATTTGAGCCGGTTCCGATACGTTATAATCAATTTTAATAGATTTGGTTAGTTTGGGTTAGTCGTCCAATCAACTTTCAGTTAGTTTCACTTAGTCTCAACTTATTTTAGTCATTTGAACCGGTTCCGATATATTATAATCAATTTTAATAGATTTGGTTAGTTTAAGTTAGTCGTCGGTTCAACTTTCGATTAGTTTCACTTAGTCTCAACTTATTTTAATCATTTGAAACGGTTCTGATACGTTATAATCAATATTAATAGATTTGGTTTGTTTGGGTTAGTTGTCCAATCAACTTTCGGTTAGTTTCACTTAGTCTCAACTTATTCTAGTCATTTGAAGCGGTTCCGATACGTTATAATCAATTTTAATAGATTTGGTGAGTTTGGGTTAGTCGTCGATTCAACTTTCGGTTAGTTTCCCTTAGTCTCAACTTATTTTAAACATTTGAACCGGTTCCGAAACGTTATAATCAATTTTAATAGATTTGGTTAGTTTGAGTTAGTCGTCCAATCCACGTGCGGTTAGTTTCACTAAGTTTCAACTTATTTTAGCCATTTGAATCGGTTCCGAAACATTATAATCAATTTTAATAGATTTGGTTAGTTTGGGTTAGTCGTCGATTCAACTTTCGGTTAGTTTAACTTATTCTCAACTTTTTTTAGTCATTTAGAGCGGTTCCGATACGTTATAATCAATTTTAATAGATTTGGTTAGTTTGGGTTAGTTGTCGAATCAACTTTCGGTTAGTTTCACTCAGTCTCAACTTATTTTAATCATTTGAACCGGTTCCGATACGTTATAATCAATTTTAATAGATTTGCTTAGTTTGGGTTAGTCGTCCAATCAACTTTCGGTTAGTTTCACTTATTCTCAACTTATTTTAGCCATTTGAAGCGGTTCCGATATGTTATAATCAATTTTAATAGATTTGGTTAGTTTAGGTTGGTGTCCAATCAACTTTCTGTTAGTTTCACTTATTCTCAACTTATTTTAGCCATTTGAGGCGCTTCCGATACCGACGTTATTATCAATTCTAATAGATTTGGTTAGTTTGGGTTAGTCGTCATTCAACTTTCGGTTAGTTTCACTTAGTCTCAACTTATTTTAATCATTTGAACCAGTTCTGATACGTTATAATCAATTTTAATAGATTTGGTTAGCTTGGGTTAGTCGTCCAATCAACTTTCGGCTAGTTTCACTTAGTCTCAATTTATTTTAGTCATTTGAACCGGTTCCGATACGTTATAATCAATTTTAATAGATTTGTTTATTTTGGGTTAGTCGTCGAATCAACTTTGGGTTAGTTTCACAGGGCCAAAATATATTTAATATTTACAAAGCATTCCATTATCGTTATATAATGTACTTATATCGAAGAAATAGCAAGCAAAATCCTATTCTTTCTAAAAAAAAATCTGACACCTAGACGATTTTTCCGGTCTTGTCGCCTTGCCCGCTCCTTCACCTAATTTTATTACTATATCTATTCCCTGATCCGGCTATAGATTTTACTATTTGCCTTTGTATTTTACATTGCTTCGTATATATTTCCACCGAAGTCCGAATAAAATATTAAAATTCAAATAAAATTAAGGATTTTCACAAATCCGACTCTGGTCTGAACACTCTGCCTACACACGGACGACTGATTAAACTAAAACGCTCCACATGCTGCCAACAATCTGCGGATTTTTGGCGGCTGGCTGAAAATATTTGGGGGAGTGGAGCTACTAGTTTATGTATACTTTGATATTACGGGCTATCTCACTTACGAGTAAAGATAGAGAGTTGCGGTTTTCGCAATACCACGGTATAAATAAGTATATACGGTAGGTTCACTTGAGGCAAATTTCCAATTTCGCCGACAGTTTTTACCTTCGAAGTGAATCCGGCTCAATCTCGTTCGCGGCCAGCGGTGGCTACAATACGAGGGAGAATTTACGGTCAGTGTGCAAACGCCTTGATATTCTGTACTGTTGGGTCGCGTTGAATTAAATAATTATTAAGATCGCTACAATGGCGAGATATTGTTGTGCGGATAATTGCATTATAAAAGTAGGTGAAGGATTATCATTTCTTAGATGCCCCAAAGACCCTATCAGGTAAGATTTATAACAATTTTTTAATAATACGCAGTTTTTCAATTACACGTATAATCGGTTCAACAAATATGTTTTTATTAAAATTCTGTTATTTAGAGAAAAGAAAACAAATACGGCAAAAATGAAATGCCCGTCACCACTAGCGTGAGCTAAAATCCGTTTATGTTTTAATGATTGCGAATTTTTCACATGACCTTTTGTGTTAGCAACTCCTTATATTAGGTACAAGCTTTTATTTACTTTCACCTGTGGGTCTGTCTGTCTGTCTGTAATCAAATCTTGCAAGCTGAATTAGAACTACTGCTAAATGTCCGATTGACTTGAAATTTGGTACACGTTTATAGTTCCGAGGACAATACAATAATAATGTTGTTAAGTTTACACCACCCCCCTCTCAGGGATAGGGGAGGGGGGCACTACTTAAAGTATGTCCGATTCCGTTTAAAATTGGTATATGGGGGTTTTTGGGACAAGGAATATGAATTTTCTATCAGATTTTGAAATTTCAAAATGGCGGATTTAACATGGCCGATATTGAGTTAAATGTTACAAGTCAATTTTAGCTGACTTCTACATATTTAATTGACTTCAAATTTGGTATGCGTTTGAAGTTCAAATGATAATATAAAACTATGGTCTTGCTTACACCCCCCCCCCCTCCTCCTCCCTTTGAAGGGTAGGGTAGGGGGGCACTACTTAAAATATGTCCGATTTCGTTTAAAATTGGTATATGGGGGTTTTTGGGGACAAGGAATTTAAATTTTTTATCAGATTTTGAAAATATAAAATGGCTGATTCAACATTGCCGATTTTGGGTTAAATGTTGCAAGTCAATTTTAGCTCACTTTTACATATCCAATTGGTTTCAAATTTTGGTATGCGTTTGTAGTTCAAATGGAAATATAAAACTATGGTGTTGCCATTGTTTATTCTTGTAAAGACAGTGGTGTTGCTTACACTTCCTTTAAAGATTAGTGATGAATGTAATACTTAAAGTATGCCCGATTTCGTTTAAAATTGATATTAGGGGGTTTTTAGGGACAAGGAATATACATTTTTATCAGATTTTGAAAATTTTAAGTGGCGGATTCAAAATGGCTTTTATTATATACTACGAATCTAAGTTTTATAAATAACAATATAATATTTACGAAATTTGTGATTTTGCTATGCCATAATACCTACTAAAAAGTAAAAAATAAATAAAGTAAAAAAAAATTAAAAGAAGCTTTAATTTAAATGCACTAAAAAGAAGAAAATAACATTTGAAGTAAATCAAACCCATTATTTTGTTATATTAAACATTTTTATATGATATAAAAGCTTGTCGCCAGAAATTTAAACAGGAAGATCTGGCGACAACTTTTATATCATATAAAAATATTTAATGTAACAAAATAATGGGTTTGATTTACTTCAAATTTTATTTTCTTCTTTTTAGTGCAGTTAAATAAAAGCTTGTCTTATTTGTTTTTTACTTTTATTTATTTTAACATTGAAAATGTTTCTATTATCCTAGTGGGTATAGGGCCTCAAATCGTGAAAAAGTGCTACATTTGACACATTACATCATACGCGTGAGAGATCGTGTTAGTTTATTTACTTAAACTTAAATTTGATTTATAAGGTATCGGAATCGATTAAAATGACTAAAAAATAAATTGGAACTAATTGAAACTAACCGAAAGTTGATTGAATGACAAACCAAAACTCGACAAAAATAACCAACACGGGCTTGAACGTGCCGGTACAGGTTACAAAAATTAAATTAAGTTAAAACTAACCAAAACGAACGGAATTTTAACGACTAACCAAAACTAACCAAAAACATTAAAATTGATTATAACGTATCGGAACCGATTCAAATAACTAAACTAAATTGGAACTAACTGAACGTAACCGAAAGTTGATTGAAAAACTAACCAAAAGTAACTAAAAGCACCAAAAAGGGCTAAAACGTATCGGAACAGATTAAAAATATTAAAGTAAGTTGAAACTGACCCAAAGTAACCGAATTTTTGTGACTAACCAAATACATTAAAATTGGTTATAGAGTATCGGAACCGGTTCAAATGACTAATATAAATTCAAACTAACTGTAATTAACAGAAAGTTGATTGCACGACTAATCAAAACTAGCCAAAGTAACCAAAAGCACTAAGGGCTTAAACCTATCTGAACAGATTAAAAATATTAAAGTTAGTTGAAACTAACCCAAATTAACCTAATTTTGGCGACTGACATAATTTAACCAAAAACATATAAATTGGTTATAATGTATTGGAACCGCTTCAAATGAGTAAAATAAATTGGAGCTAACTGAAAGTAACCGAAAGCTTATTGAATGACTAACCAAAAGTAACTAAAAGCACCAACACCGGCTAAAACGTATCGTAATACATTAAAAATATTGGAGTAAGCTAAAATTAACCCAAATTAACCGAATTTTGGCGACTAACCTAAACTAACCAAAAACAGTAAAATTGGTAATAACGTAATGGAACCGGTTCATATCACTATAATAAATTGAAACTGACTGAAATTAACCGAAAGTTGATTGAACGACTAAACAAAACTAACCAAAAGTAACCAAAAAATGAATTCGATCCGTCTCTTAATCCCCGATCTAGCGCGGTTAGTTTCACTTAGTATCAACTTATTTAAGTCATTTCAACCGGTTCCGATACGTTATAATCAATGGTAATGGATTGGGTGAGTTTTGGTTAGTCGTTCAATCAACGTTCGGTTAGTTTCACTTATTTTATTCATTTGAGCCGGTTCCGAAACGTTATAATCAATTTTAATAGATTTGGTTAGTTTGGTTAGTCGTCCAATCACTTTCTGTTAGTTTCGCTTAGTCTCAACTTATTTCATTTGTTTGAGCCGGGTCCGATACATCAATTTTTCATAAACCGGTGACGTTCGGAAAAATTTCCGTGTCGTGACGCGACCTTGAAATATCACTCGCATGAAACCACAGAGGTATTCATTTGAACCGGCTCCGACACGTTATAATAAAATTTAATGCTTTTGAATAGTTTTGGTTAGCCGCGTAAATTCGTTCCGGTGCTTTTGGTTACTTTTAGTTAGTTTTGTTTGGTCACTCAATCAACTGTCGGTTAGTTTCAGTTAGTTTCGGATCCGATACGTCTAACCAATTTTAATGTTTTTAGTTAGTCGCTAATATTCAGTTAATTTGGTTTATTTTTAACTTACTTTAATATTTTTAATCTGTTCCGATACGTTTTAGCACTTTTTGGTGCTTTTTGTTACTTTTGGTTAGTCGTTCAATCAACTGTCGGTTAATTTCAATTAGCGTATTTTAGTCATTTGAACCGCTGCCGATGCCGGTAGGTACGTTATAACCAATTTTTACGTTTTTGGTTAATTTTAGTTAGTCGCCAAAAATCGGTTAATTTGGGTTAGTTTCAACTTACTTTAATGTTTTAAACTATTCCGATACGCTGCAGCCCTTTTTAGTGCTTTTGGCTAGTTTTGGTTAGTTGCTCAATAAACTTTCAGTTAATTTCAGTTGGTTTTAATTTATTTTGGTCACTTGAACCGATACGTTACAATCAAATTTAATGTTTTCGGTTAATTTTGGTTAGTCGCCAAAATTCGGTTCATTCAATTTGCCCGATACGGTTTAGCCCTTCTTGGTGCTTTTGGTTAGTTGTTCAATTAGTTCCAATTTATTTTAGTAATTTGAACCGGATCCGATATGTTATAACCAATTTTAATGTTACTTTACAAGTACTTATTACAAGTACTTACTTTAATTTTTTTAATCTGTTCCAATACATTTTAGTTCTTTTTGGTGATTTTGATTACTTTTGGTTAGTTTGGGTTAGTAGTTCATCACGCATATGACAGCATGTGTGGCAAATGTCGCATGCACTTTTTCGCAATTTGATGCCCCATAACAGGAAAACAGACACATTTTCAATGTTAAAAGTACTACGCCAGACGTAGCGCGATGAGAGAAATTCTCACAAAGGCAGCCAATCACTTGAGAGATGCACCCGGTTAATTGGCCATGTTAAATTCTCCGAAAATTAACGATTTCACAGAAAATGTGAGAGAAATACTCGTAGCGCGAATAATGACGTGTTAAGACCTTTATAAATTTAGTTTACTAGCTTATTAAGCTAGTAGATAAATCAAGTTACAAACTGTCAAATAAATTATTTTAATTGGTATTACCTTTATTTATAATGTTTTTGAATTTAGTATACGTTACTATTTTGTATAACTTTAATACATAGTTTTATTCATTTGAATCACGTATTAACAATTATCTTAATCCCTCTTTGAAATATCATGTAACCGAGGAAATAATTTCGCATCAGCTAATACTTTTTGAATCTCCCCTCACAGACTGTTGGCTGCTGCAGGTAGAGGAAAAAACTAATTTTTTACCGTGCTGCGGCTTTTGCGTTTGATCCAAAAACATGAAACGATTTTTGCTGAGTGAAGCTACTCGATATTATTTGTACTCTGGCAATACTATGCTACTTTTTTGTGAAAAGAACGATGGTATAAACAAAATTTTCATAGCCCGCTATCCTTTAACATATCGCAAAGCTAAAAACTAGCTCTTACACACTTTTTTACGTAGAATTCAGTGGCGTAGTCAGATTTTTGCTGTGAGCTGTAATTTTTTAGCTATAAATCAAACTTTTATTTTTTTTAAATGGAACACCCTGCATATTTTTCTTTCGTTTGAATGGAAATTTTATAAGCTTTACAAAAATATAATACATGATATGCATTTTAAATAATAAACCTAAAATTCATAATTTCACAAAATGTATCTCTATACGACACTCTTGATGAGTATAGTATAATCATTATCTTTTAAACAACGGTATACGTATTAGTCGGCAGAGATTATTAGAGCAATGGAATGATAATTTTTTATTGGCAAGACCTGTCAGTTACAAAATTTATATTTTCTGTGCAATATTGTATTTTTTACCATGACGATGGCTGAAAATGAAAATTATCAACATTTTCAAAAATATGACATGTTAGTCTGCTTTATACAAAGCAATTAAAACTCCCGTGAAGCTTCTCAGATATATTCTATATTTGAATAAGTTTGTTTGAATATTTATTTACCTTTTAACTTATTTGGATTTATTTTTTATTAAAGTATCATTTTAATTTATAGATATCCCGAAAGAAGACAACCTGGTCATTTCATGTTTTCCGGAATAATGAGAACATGGAACGTTTATCCGTCCCCTACAATAAACTTATAATAAGGAAAATCGCGGTAAGGACGGAGGCAACGTTCCTTGTTCTGCCAATTTTTTCTCTATTTCGGAAAACATTAAAAGATCAGGTTGCCTTTTTCGGGATATCTATAAATTAAAATGATACTTAAAAAATAAATCCAAATAAGTCAAAAAGTAAATAAATATTCAAACAAACTTATTGAAATATAGCAGAGAAGCTTCACGGAATTTTCCATTGCTCTGTATAATGATGACCATCCCATTGTTCTAATAATTTCTGCCTACTAATACTTATACCGTTGTTTAAAAGACAATTATACTATACTCATCGAGAGTGTTGTATATAGACATATTTTGTGAAATTATGCAATTAGGCTTATTATTTAAAATACATATCATGTATTATATATTTTTATAAAGCTTATAAAATTCTCAATCAAACGAAAGGAAAATATACAGGGTGTTCCATTAAAAAAATACAAGAGTGTCTTATAGAGACACATTTTGTGAAATTATGAATTTTAGGCTTATTATTTAAAACACATATAATGTATAATGTATTTTTATATAGCTTATACAACTGCCAATCAAATGAAAGAAAAATATACAGGGTGTTCCATTTTAAAAAAATACAAGTTTGATTTATAGCTAACAATTGACAGCTCATAGCAAAAATCTGATCACGCTACTGGATTGTACGTAAAAAACTGTATAAGAGAAATTTTTTAGCTTTGCTATATGTTAAAGGATAACGGAGATACCAGAGGGGTCCTAAAATGCAATATTTTCAATTTCGCCCTGTATCTCAGAAACGAAGCGGGCTATGAAAATTTTGTCTATACCATTATTCTTTTCACAAAAAGGTAGCACAGTATTGCGAAAACCGCAACTCTCTATCTTTACTCGTAAGTGAGATACCCCGTAATATCATCGAAAATGGGACACCCTGTACATTACAAACAATTCATGCCAAACCGAATAGTGACCAAGGATTTGCCTTTATGGTAGGATCTGCAACCTTGTCGCAACCTACTTCTTCAGGACAATGTTTAACTTTTATATTAGACTCTGATGCTGTGGATCATATTATGGTGAACCAAACCAATGTGTTCACAAACTACAAACAGTTGGACTACCCAATTCAAATTTCAGTGGCGAAAGTTGGTGTGTCTATTACAGCCACGTTGAGAGGAAATACCAACGTTTTTACCGATCAGGGAGTGAGTGGAGTCCTAGAGAATGTCCTGTATGCTGCCGACATCCCCTATAACCTACTTTCTGTAAACCGAATCCAAAAAGCTGGTATGTTAGTAATTTTCAATGAAAATGGTACTGTAAGTATAAAGAAGGGTAAAAAGACAATAATAAAGGGTAAGCTCCAAAATAATTTAATAACTGTAACTTTAAAAACTTAGGAACCCAGGAAATTCATAACCTATTTTTTAAGTCTAAAATAAAGAATATTTTGTGAAAAAACGTGACTTGGTTTCTTTTAATTTTGTAAAGTTTACTATAATTTTATAATTTGGTTTTCTCATGATAGGTAAAAACTGAGATAATTTTTTAAATCAGTCCATTAAATAGGACACAAAAGAGGCAAAAATATGTCAGGGAGCGATAAAAAGTTTCAAAATGGAGAACAGTGCTATATTGAATAAACTTTGTTGCATAGTGTACTTTAACGGGAAAATCTTGGTAAATATGGTTTGAAGCTTAGTTATCAGTATCTTTTTTCATGAAAACCATTGACTTGACAGAAATTTTGTAATAATTTTGCAAGTTACTAAACGCCATGCACCCCATGGTTTACCTGAATATACGTACCTATCTTAAAGTAACCCTAGTCAACATTATTATCATTCTATTATCGTTTTCTAGGTGGTCTTCAATCCATCTTGCTGAGTTGACACTTGCGAATACAGAATTACACATTTTACTGATTAACGGGCAGTGTTATTAATATTTATGTTAAAAACCTGGATATAAGTAGCCAAGAGAATAAATTTACCTAAATGGTAGTTTGTAACCAGACATGCGATATCCTACCATGAATATTAATAACATACAGTTACCTCAGTTTGAGATTGCTTGTGTATATTATTGCTAGATTGTTAAAACTCATAAATTTAATACAGTACTCACTGTATACTTTTTTAGTTTGACTTCAATAATAGGTAGGTAGGTAGAAAATATTATTATTATGTTACCACAACTGATCATCAATTGCTTTTGGGTGAAAAAAAATCTGCTACATATTCCAGATTCAGTGCATTTTCTGTTGGAATCTTTGAAAAAGTATTATTTTATTTTATTTCTGGGTTGAGAAGTTTTATGAATACTTTTTCAAAATATCCTCGACAAAACTCACTTTTGGGATATTGTGCAGATTGATCATTTTCCTCCACAACGCTAGTTTTTTCTCTCTCTTTTGATCAGATGTCTGTAAGTTAAATGCATAGAAAATATTTCTGTGCCGTCCGATATCTATTCACCACTTACTTGACAAAATAAATAATATTAAATTAAATTGAAATATCTAATAATTTAGACTGTAGCTAATTTGATCATTTATATTCTTGTATCAAAATAGATATATTTAATTAGGTGCTTCTTACTAGGCACCGAGAGTCGAGAGTATTTTACTATAAATTGTTGATATCAAGATCTACCAATTTATGGCTGACTTAGAAATGTTGTTCAATTATCAGGAAACTTCACAGAGAACATTTTGGCCACTATCAGATAATTATTTCTCATGAGAACCACTTGATGATAGTTACTTTTTCTTGATTCATATTAAAAAATTATAAAAAATGCAAATACGAGATATTAGTCCAAATGTCTCGTTTGATTTTAATAATAATGTGACATGAAATAGCAATAATAGCTGGTGATGTTAGATACTTACCACATTGGCAACTTCAATGTCTGGTAAGTACATATTTCTAATAACGTACTACTTAGCATATGCATGTTACTCTGTCTTAATATTTGTATGCAAGTATCTAAGTAGTTGTTAATTATGCAAGTTTTCATCGCTATTCAGTTATATCCTTAAACTTTTTTACTTCGGTATTAGGCAGTTGCCCCACTTGTTCAAAGAAGGTATGAGTGCTGAGCCATCAAGTTCAAAGGCTCACTTTAACACAAAATTTTTTCTAATGGGGATTTTGAGTACAAGGAGAAGGTATACGTTGGAAATTGAACAAGAGGAAGAACACGCATTAACAATAACAGATGCTTCTAACGTCAATTCAAAATATGAACCAGAGCAACATGAAGTCATTAAAGGTAGTCGTGATTTACAAAACTTCTTGGACGATGATGCTTCGGTATCATCGGTATTACCATAAGGACGCAAGTCGATAAAAATATCGGATGCCGGCCTCAATAACAAACGTGAGATACCAAGTGATTGGCCCGCATCATGGGAATAAATTTAAAACAGAAATGAGTTTAAATGGAGTAGCAAGAGGCCAACTGCAAGCAGGAAAGTACCTAGGCATAATAATTTCAAATTTATGCCTGGAATGACAGTGCCTAGGCACATACTTCTAACAACAGATAATAGTATATTATTTTATATGGAGGAAAAGTGATACTTTTCATGGCGCGCTCGTGTTTAACAGCCGAACGGAGTGAGGCTGGTAATAGAGAGCAAGCCATGAAAAGTAACTTTTCCTCCAAATAAAATATGCTGTTTTTTCTTCAAATGTCGACAAATTAATGCGAAAAGTCTCTTTTTAATAGTAATAATAATTATTATTAAAGATAAGTGGGTTCGCAAGGCGGCTTAGACCGGTGCGGTGTCGGTGAATAGGCTCAGGTTGTTGCTATAGTAATGTAACCTAAAGCTGTCAGTGGACACTGTCAACAATAATTATATTTTTAAAATTGCGTATTCGATTGCGTTTTAATTCCGTATTGATAAGCAGTTATTGAGTAAGTTCGATTAAATAATAACCAATTTGTTCCTAAATTAGTGATTTTTAGAAATGCAGTCACACATTGAGTGATAAATACAAATTTTAGTTTAATAACTCTTGAGTTGTTGACGCTTATTTTGATGTTTGTTTGTATTGTATCTATGTTGCTATGACAACACTTTTACCTCCGCCGGCGGAAAAGTGAAAAGTAAAGCTCCGGCGGAGGAAAAACGAAACTTCACTGCCGCCTACACAGTCGAGTAATGACGGATTTACTGACGTTTGAAGAAAAAAACAATTTACTTCGGGTTAAGGGTTAATATTTGAATTGTATGTTTAGTTGTTTGTAAAATGTCTTCTATAAAAAATGGGAAAAGCGGAAATGGTGACTCTGAGTTAGAATGTTTAGACCTTAAGGTCATATTAAAAGTGAGTTCGTTTGTCAAAAATCTGGCTTCTGACGTCAATCAAATTAATGAGCAGTCACAAATTGCTTTAACTTGTTTATATGGTACTGCAGACGCATCATTAAACGAGGATTTCTTTTTAAATTATAGCAATTTTAAAACAGTGTTTTGTGATAAATTTTGACTGGTAGAAAACAGCGAGATCTTTTCCTGAAATTAAACTAGGGACGATTTGGAGGGAGTTGTAGATCGACTATTTTTTAAATTATTCTCAAGCTAGTGAGAATTTAAGCCGGGAATTAAGACTAGTGAATTTTGTTCCATAGACGGAGTCGAAAGGTTGACACCTTTTCAAATTCGCACAGTAGACCAACTTATGGATTTCAAAAGAGTTCAGGATTAGGCTGTAATAAATAAAATAAGGGTCCTACTAATGAGCAAATTAGCATTAATTCAAATATCAAAAATAGAATATATTTTCACCAAGATGCATACTTCCGGTCTTGTGATCAGTTCAGCCAGCGAAATCAAAGATGGTCAAATAGTAGCCCCGATGCTGTTAGGATTAGTGTACATAAAGTGGGCATTTTATTTAGTGAATAATGGTTGGACATGTGTGCAGTTTCAGAAATATATTACGACAGGTTGAAATATGAAATTATTGATATCCCTGTCTTACCGGTGACTAATATATCAATTGCTTTCGCGGGACGTGATAATAAGCAAATAATAATTATTGTAACGAGCAAATTTTATAGGCGGTGTAACTTTGGAATAGGCGAAGGC
Organism: Pissodes strobi; assembly: GCA_016904865.1. NCBI lineage: Eukaryota > Metazoa > Arthropoda > Insecta > Coleoptera > Curculionidae > Pissodes > Pissodes strobi. The sequence continues at coordinate 12,646 of MU191421.1, forward strand.
GTGATGCGGTAAAGGGGTGATGGCGGCATTCTGATTGGTGAATGTCGATCGAGTGGTGCGCGGCGGCGGAGTGGAATCATGAAGTAATGTAATTATTATCATGAGGGTACTAGCTAAGGTTTAAGGTAAAAATATTAAAGGCTGTAATAATAAAGACAAAAGAAAACGAGTTAATAAAAAGTGTTGTTTACATACTTAATTAAAACACAAGTTGGTCTCCCCCTTAAGTTTGGTGGTTTAAATATGAATGTAACCTGTTTAGTTTTGTGAAACTAAACAGTGGTATATTATTCGGGGTTTGAATTGGATGTTCAAGTTTAGAAGTAAGATCGATCTTTAAAAATCTTTGTGGTCTTACCAACATGATGATATTACTTACATAAGCAAAATTAATTTTAACATAAACCGGGGGGTAGTTCAAATCAATTTGTGCCATATTTTTTCTGAAATGACGGGGTTTAACGCTACACAAAAAATTGTAGTACATAGATCCAAGCAAATATATTACGACGGCGACCTCGGAAGTAATTCTATGGAAGATCAAACTAATCATAATAATATCAATATGTTGTACTCAATTTCAAAGAGAAATACCAGGGTATACTTAGAATCTCCGGGGTTTGTTAGAGGTTAGGAGCACAGTATTAAATTAAATAATCACGATGCGTTTAACGCCTCAACTTATCCGATATCATTTAGATGCAAGATTACTAAATTTCAAAATGAAAAAAGATTTTTTAGTGCACATATATCTAATGTTATTCTATTAAATAAAAAAATGGCAAGTATAAGGTACCCTCGATTTAACAGCGGTGATACAAAATGGCTTCATGTATGAAGAAGAGAGTTATACTTTTATAAGAATGAGATATTTAAATTTAGTTTTAGATAAACAGTGCATGTCACTTTTATGTATATATTATTATGTCGATGATATAATGATATTTTTGGACAATACGTCTTTGCATTTTAAACATTTAAATATTATTTTTGAGAAACTAAATAATTCAGGTTTAACGATAAAATTAGGAAAATCCCGGCTTATTCCTAAGCAATACATTTTTTTGGTTCACATTATTTCACAAATTGGGATAGCCATTGATCCCAAATGAACTGATTGTATCAACAAATCTCCAATACCGCGAAACAACAATAAATTAGGAAAATTTCTACGGTGGATTAATTACGGATAGTCAATTTGCCAAAATTATGCTAATTTAACCACACATCTATTAAGACTTTCGAAAAAAATGAAAATGGCATTGGGTTTTCGAACACAATGAAGCTTTTAATATTATTAAACAAGCGCACTTACCGAATCATAACATAAGGTAAGTGAAACAACAACCACAATGTGAAGTGGGGTCGTCGGTGACCCATTTTCGAAATCGCTTCGAATGTGACATGGAAAAAAATATGTCTGTTATAATAATTTTTTTAAATAATCTATTATATATCTAGTACACTTTTTATAAGCTATGACAAAAATTATGATTAACAAATAATCGATGAAATAGAAAATATAAAATAAACATTTTTGATACATAAAATAACTTAAAGCAAATTCTAAATAATAAATAGAAAATAAAGTAAGATTACAATTTACATTCTTCACAAATATGCGAAACTAATGGTCTGCGCACACATTTCTTCCATAATTAACACAAATGTGACGTCTCTTTCGATCCCGAGGTCTTGGGCAAAAGTAACAATGACTTGAACGGTTTTGGGGTTCTTGAAGCGAGATTTCGACAGGACATAATATGAATTTTGCAGAATTTCTGTCATATTTTGAGGACATTTCAACTGATCTTCTCACTTCCTATGACTGAATACTGTGCTGTGGTGACTCCAACATTAGTGCAAGCAATTTGAATAGCCAATTAAGTAAATCTTGCACATTGTTGTCGATGTTTCCAATCTTAATAATTTAATAACTGAGCAATTCGCATTGGTCGGCATATTTCAACTTTGATTAAGTCGATATTTTACATTGGTGATAATGTAGTTGAATTGAGTTCTAGGGATATACAGGTATCAGATGATCATCTTGTTTTTCGTAATCTTCGGTTTGAAAAACAAGAAAAATTTCATTTATTTCTAAATATCGACCTGTTAACAACGAATTTGGTAAACTTTTAAAATGAGCTGAAGAGTATCTCTTGGCATTCATTTTACGATCTCGACAACGTCAATGATAAGGTAGAATTTTATACGACTTTTTGATACTCATACGTCAGTGAGAATTGTCAATGGTGAGAAAAAAAACCCTATACCGATCGGATTACCGACAACGTTAGGCTTTTGATAAGTTTGCGAAATAATGCTCTAAATGAATTTCGGGCAACTAAAAACCCAAACCACTGGACTTACTACAAGCAATTATGCAACTATACTATCCCGGCAATAAGAGCAGACAAAAAAGTTTACCTTAATCACAAATTCAAAAAAGTTAATGAAAAAGAAAAATGGCAAGAATTTGGAAAAATAAATATTCTCCACGCAAAACCAAACCATGCAACACTTAAATAACGTAAATGAATTCAATAAATATTTCAAATCATTAACTAAAAACCGTGGACTCTCAAAATAGAAAGTTCTTACTTTTTATTTAAATAATTATCTAAAAAAGCTAATGACTTTATATTTTTACACATTGCTAATTAGCATATTATGAACGTTATTCAAAAAATGAATTCGAATGCAATAGGATCTGATAACTTAACTTAACACTTATTTTGTATTATTTTCCATTTAGGTATTATAGCCAGTGGCGTGCACACAATGAAAGCACAAATGCATTGCCTACCCTG
>MU191421.1:25458-35829 GCA_016904865.1 Pissodes strobi
TACTCTTTTATGGCATGCTTACTGCTATTACTAGACAATAATGACTTTTATACATATACTTGAAACTATAAGTTTTAAACAACAATATACAATACCCTTAGTCATTTTAATTTCTCAGGTTTGTACACAAATATGATAGAGGTTTGTTAACAGCCACACGAAGATCCCTGCAAGGTAAACTGAAGTAAACTCACTTTCACGTTCCAATGTTCCAAATTATAAAATAGTCCAAAATCCTGATAATACACAGTCCACAGGGAGTAAAGTTCGCAAACGAATTGGTGAAATTAAGCCAAAAATGCAAAAAATACTTTAGCTCTACACAAAGATGCCATATAAAATACCTGTAAAACACAAACGTAAACAATGGAGATTTGATGATTAATGGCGGAATTGGAATTAAAATGGAAATTATGAAAGAACTGGAGCTTGAACTGTTCCTTGAAAATTTTCGAAGTAAGTACTGCATATTAATATACTTAGCTTTATCTGGCTACATAATGTAAAATTATTTAACGAAGCGACGAAGCCATCACCTTCACACAAATGAGGACCGTTTTTATAAAACTCGAGAACTGGTAATGTTTCAAGAGAGCATATCTACCTTCTACAGAAATGCGCGTAGTTTTAACAAAAAACCATAACCTATCTAACTCTTGCACTTACTTAGCGCCTTTCAGGAATCTCAATTCGGCAATTATACATTATTGAATTTTCATAAGAATGTGCCGTTTAGATATTTAAAGCAACATTCCGTACTTACGGTAATTTTGCAGGTTTGTTATCAGTTATAATCTAATGTATTTTAATATAATATGGCTCAATATACTTGCAAAATAATTTCTATATGGCAACATTTAATCTAATGAAAATATTTAATTTTTAAAGTTATTGACAATTAAATCATGTTCGTATTATTAAATGTCAATGTTGCTTAGGTTTGAGATTTTTAAAATGTTCCCGTTGTCTAAAAGAAAATCACTAGGATGTTATTTTTGTTCTTTTCAAACCGTATAGAAAAAAACACATTTTTCTTTCATTCTATTTTTTTACTAATAATTATTTAATCAATTAACGAGTTAATTAATTAACCAAAAATGCTGCTTTCTTTGTAACACAATATTTTTTTGTTTATCTTTGCATCATTACACATAATAACAGGTTATTTTATAATATATTGTGTACTATAGTTGAAGGAATCAACTACGAAAATTTCAGACTGTTGAATAAAGAAACAATTCATGCACTTATTCCAAAAATTGGTCCAAGACTCATATTTATGCAAAAATATAAACAATACAATGGGAGAGTCTGAGATATCTTTAAATAATATATCGGTTAGTATATTCTTTAACAAAAACGTCCTATATGAACATGAACTTGACATAAAATGAATGAAGAACATATAACCTAAGAAATACCATTAATTGTTAAAAAAATACCGCTTTAATTTTCTGTTGTTTGTGTTTATTTGACATTTCTAACTTTTAAAAAGGATTTTTAAAATCCATTAAGTATACAAACATATTTCTTTCCTTTAGAATTTATGAGAAACCGTTTTCATTGCTTCAGCTGACACCTTTGATAACGGCAGTTTATATACATATATACCTGACGAGGAGCTCAGCAATGTACTTTTTCAAATCTACGTAGCAGTAACATAAATAAAATAACTAATGGTTTTGATCACGCAGGACTTTCTAAAAGAGCAAAAACCGAGGCAAAAGCTGAAACCAGTGCTTTCACTGAGGTAAGTATAGCTGCAAGTTTTCAAATTTTGGATGAGACATGCATTTAGGATTAGGGATATCAAAATTAAGTTTGCTTCATTTTATGGAGATGTTTGGGTTAGTTGTTAGTCAACCCTAATAGTCAATAGATGTGCCGCTCGAGAAATTGCTCATATCCCAATTGACCTGTGATATCTCTGCGATATCCTAAGTTCAGCTTATTCATAGACCTGAGTTTTATCACAATGTTTTATAGCTTATCTGCAACTGATCCCATTTTTCGTTGCAGAGCCACAATGTAACTTTGTTTTTGTGTTTGGATTAAAACCGGGTGACACCTGTGTTATCAGAGAGTTAGAACCAACTTTATCTCTTCGTTAGCAGGACTATAACCCATTGGGATTCTCGGGATATATTTAGCATATAACATGGTATAGGGAAGTTTTATCAGAGCTCTTGCCCAGGGTCATCTTTGTTTCGTCATAGTTTCATCTCTGAAGCGAAGCATTCGTTCGTCGTTAATTTCTAGTCTCTAGACGTGGAAAATGAATCCAATTAATACCCTTAACGAGGCTACGAAGCTCTCGCCTGCCCATTGCAGCATTGTCGTTGTCGCCATTTTTTTGTATCTTGATCTTGTTGACGTTTACGATTTATGAATGTCGCAACGCGGGTGTAATATTTTTGAATAATAGTAATAATTATTATTCACATTTCTGTTGTAGTGTAGTTAAGTGATTGCTGATTTATCGGCGGGAATAAACAAGTGACAAATTTATTATTGTTCTGCACATTAGTAGGTATACTGTGTAAAATTATTGGTAGTGATAGCATAGCATCAGATTGGATACGACAAGGAAAGCAGCGCTTACAAAGGAATATTACCAACGGAATTGTAGAATAAAGATACATTAAATAATGGTATTATATTATATTTTCAATAAAAGCTTTACAAACTAGGTACCTATTCTTGATTCTTATTTTAATGTCCTTTTAGTCCAAATTTTAAGAATGTTTTGTGCTTATAATAGTGGGTTTTTAAAAATACTTCTTGTAACAACCATAGATTTAAAAAAATCCAAGGCAAAAAAATATAGGTAAGTTAATATTTTTCAGGTCAACTTGTGATAGTGCTTTAAGAGATGTGGCATTTTGACAGATTTTTAGAAAATCTTAATGTTCATTGGAATCGTCTATAATATCTCATAAAAGATAGGCATAAGATAGTTTTCACATACATAAAAATCACATTGGATTATTATTTAGGATACAAAATAAGGGCATTATGTAAAAATTTATTGGAATACCACATAATATATACAAGAACAGGGCGGTTTCAAGTTCGAACTTAATCATTGGGATATTAGAATCTGTAAGAGATAGGAAGATGATTAAATTGGGGCAAAATTTCGCATTTTTATTCCTAACATAATGCTGTTTAGAAAATTTGAAAATATCGAGTAGTTCCGGAGACATCTGGGAGAAGAAAATTTTACAAAATCGTTTTATTTTTTTCTTGGACTTATTTAAAAACGGATTTTAAAATAATTATACATTTTGATTGCCACTTTTTCCACTCTATCCAATGGTGGTATTTCCAATAAAAATCTAACGAAGAACCACGTAGTCTCCACGTTTATAAAGTACTCTTGATCTTACTGGGGCACTCTGTACAGGGTATCCCAAATTCCAGGGTGACCATTGGGATCCCGGAAACCGTAAGGGATACTAAAATGTTTTAATTTTGGCAAAGTTGCGCATTTTGGTACTCAATAAAATGCCGTGCAGAAATTGGAGAAATTCCGAATACTTTCGGAGATTTTACAAAATGGTCGTTATTAAATTTATGAACCGCAGTTTCATCTCTTATTTTTTCAAATAACGGCATTTTATTGAGTACCAAAATATGCAACATTAATTTAAACATTTTCGTATTTCTCACAGATTCCGTGATCCTAATGGTCGCCCTCGAATTTGGTATTTTAACGGATGTCATTGTTATAAAATTGATACATATTAAATACATTGTTTGTGATAAAATATATCTGTTTAAGTGACGATTCCTCTCCGTTACAATATATATTGCCAACATAGAACATGTTATGCGTCTGCTTTAGCGCAGAGATGTATATAACGCAGCGCTTTCAGAGCGCCTGCTTTATAACTGTTATGGGTGTGCTATACAGCTTGCGATGAACCAGAGATATCTCTTGAGGCGGACATTGGATTGTTACTGGACTCCACATTGACGCTCCTGGTGATATAGCTGCGATTTACGAAAGATTGGCTGTTTTATCTCTGAAATATCTTTAACTTATGTAATGGTCAACTGGGATAACATTCGTTTAATAATTATTGTAAAATGTTGTGGGAAAAAAATATCACATATGGTATGATGTTATATGCTTAAATGTCATAATTTCCGGTCAGAATGGCTCCAACATGTTAAATAAATTTCGTTTTTAGAACTTAGAAGCTGCTTTAAAGAAATAGGTATCCAGATGGGAATCTTATTTTAAACTCAAAAGATAAACTGACAAAAAATGATCTTAGAAATAAGCTTACTAAAACTGTTATAACTGAGCTATATGATTTGTATGCTATAAACAGGTAGGTAATGTGTGATATTAGGTTATTTTAAATACCTATATGTAAATCTCGTGCGATTTTCAAATTGCCCAAGCTTTTTAAAGTTACATGCTTCCCTAATAAGCTATTAAAGCAAATTCTAGCTGGCATATTTATTTTATATATCTACAGCCCCATTATTTGACCAAATCCTTATCAAGTTATGTAAATTTACGTTGCTTTTCTAGTACCTAATTATGAAATTGATCATAACAGTCAATATATTTTCGCTATAACATGAAAATAAGCCTTATGCAGTTTTTAGACAACTTGCTCTCATGAAAAATTATCGTTAATTTTGACGCACTGAAAAGTCCTCTTCGCTTAACTATCCGCCTTAATTAATAACATTTGTTTTAGCATCAAAGCCAAAACTCTCAAAAAGGTTGCCATTGAAAAAGAGACTGTTTTTCCATCAGAAAAGAGTGAGACACACATATTACGTTCCTTATGATTCAGGAAACAAAAGTAAGCCGAAAGGCGCGCTTTATACGAAGCTTATTAATACAAAGTCTTCACTCAAAATTAACAAAGTCAACAGCCAGCCAAGACTCATCAGTAATTAATGATGATATTTCAAAGCAGAATAAGACCGATATCGATATAGAGAGCTCATATTTAAATTTTCTAAAAGTCGAAACTGAGCCAGTAACTCGAGTATTAGAGACATGGGAGCAAACCTATTCGTTGAGAAAAAGGCTCTACACTCTACATAAATGCATCAAACTTAACAAAAATATACGAAGATTTTCCATGCCTCAGCCTCAATTGTGGACTTGAGTTGGTATGCATTTTTTTTATATTAGAATAAGGCGATTTAGAAATTATTACCGAAAATGTAAAATGTAAACAATGTTAAGCAGGTATTTTTATTAGGTTTTAATTTATTTACTATATTTATTATAATTTGTTTATAGTGTATGTGTCAAAAATAATCTAGAACTGTTGCTTTTAAATCAATGCAATAATTCTCTCATTTTTAACCAATTATATCATTTTATCAAAATTGATAGTTCATCCTAAACTTCGTTATTGATTCTATTGTCTATTGTGTATTCCATAATTTTTTTCCGAAATGTTTTTTATTTTTGTACTCTTGCATCAATATTTTTGATGCTTTACAATAACATTTGAATAATTAAAAACATTATTACTTTCAGATTGAAACAGATTTTAATAAAAGACGCCCAGACTGTATAGACGTGGGCGTGGTCTACAATACTTGGGAAAAAGTTTCCTCAGCAATAATTTCTGAGGCTAAGGAGCGAAAATTAAATATCATTACTGTGGTAAGTGTACAGCTTCTGTATTTAATAATTACTGTAAGCAATATTAATAGTCTGATCCGCGAATTGTCACAGTATATTAATTATCCTTATCATTTCAGAATATAGGAGAACTGTATGACAAAATTGAATCCAGGAAGGAAAAACTCCAACAATTTGAAGTATTAGTGGATGATCTATCACATTCTTGTTACATAGTTCTGGTTGATGAAGTACCATACAAAGTAGAATCTGAAATCAGAGCTTTAGAGCTGCTCTTCAAACTTTTCCATCGCCTGGATATAGAATACTCTATCCCCCTGAAAGCGAGCACATATGGCTTTTTATAGAAGAGATGGTATAAAAATAAAACCAAGTAAGACTAGTCCCGCTACTTCCTCTGTTATGGCAGATATTAAATATCATATGCAAAAATAATATACTTATGTACATTTTTTTCCATTTTGCTACCCTTTTATAGTGATAAAAATTAAGGTTTTTTTCAAACATTTATGCACCATGCCGAGCTGCAGCTTTTGTGGTGTGTTTTCCTTAAAATAAATTTGTTGATAACTCATTTGAAGTATCTCCATCAATGTCAAAATAACAGTATCTACTTGTGGAAAGAACACAATTGTAGACGAAATTTCCCAAGCTTAAAATCATTTAGAAAACACCTTAAAAATCATGGAAGTACTTGTTCTTTTTCAAATAATTTAGAGGAAAAGCAAAAACACTCACGAATATCAGAATTAATTGTTTCAGATAAAACAGGGCAAGCAATATCTGGGGTTTCGAATAAATGTTTACTTGATGAACAGCAAGATTTACACACCCCTGATAACATTCTAAGTATTAATTTTGATATGTTCAAAAAATCGCTAAATAAACGCAGCATTATATTTATTTGAAAACTATACAATGCAGTTTCTTTCTCACGAAAAGATGTGCAGACACTTACTAATTTGGTGAACGACTTGTTAGCAGAACCTATCGAAATATTTGAAACTTTTGTTGAGCAGATATTACCCAAACAGCTTATTGCTAGAGAACTTAAATTTGAAGTTACGAAATGATTCCAACTATCTCACAATCTATTCGAAAAAATCGGAAGTGAGGCATTAAGATTTAAAGCTTTAGAACGGTCAAAATTATGGGTAAAACCTATTTCATTTATTATCGGTGAACGTAGAGAAACAAAAAATTATTTTCCAATTTCTAAAAAGTACGTTGATCAGTTTTTTCCTATATCAGAAGTTTTATCAATATATCTTTCTGTTCCTGGGATTTTATTAGAAATTATTACTTATATGGAGTCGATGCAATATCAGGAAGATACATATAACTTAATACAAACAAAGTTTTGGAAAGAACGGATTAAAATTTTAACGAAAAAGACTTGGTTCTTCCGTTATTTATATACTATGGTGACTACGAAACAGAAAATCCACTAGGTTCCCTTTTGGGCATTCACAAATTAGGGCGAATTTACAGCTCAATTGCTTGTTTACCTCCAAAATATTAATCTAGACTGGACAATATATGTTTGCTTCAATTAGTTCATGCCGCGGATTCAAAACAATTTGGCATAAAGCAATTTTTTCCCGATTGATAGATCAACTTAATATTCTGAGAAGAAGAGGAATAAAAATATCATTATCGTTAGGACAGTATTAGATTTATTTTACTACAATATTATTTCTCGGTGACAATCTTGGACTCAATACTATTTTAGGGCGTCAGATGAGCTCTTCATCAAATTCGTTATGCAGATTTTGTAAATAATCTAGAAATGAAACTCAAATAACAACTATCGAAAATCGCGCAACATTAAGAAATCCCCAAAATTACGCAGATGATTTAGAACTCAACAAAGCATATTTTACTGGAATAAAAGAAAGCTCTTTACTAAATAAAATTGAGTCATTTCACGTAACGGCCAACTTTGCTGTAGATATTGCGCACGATATATTCGAAGGAATAGCAGTTATAACTATGGCATATCTGCTCCATCAATTTATTTTATTGACAGATATTTTGATATAGATACACTGAATAATAATAATTTTTTTACATATAGTGCAAATCATAACACACCACCGCTTATTACCAGTGACCTAAAAAAGAAAACGTTACGAATGTCTGCATCTGAGTTAAAAACTTTTATTTTAAATGCAGGTTTAATCTTTGGCAACCTAATACCAAGGGATGATAACTATGTTGGGGTTCGGAACCTTCGGGAAAATGCACTTAAACGAAGTTTTATCCACAACACCGAAACAAAATTATTGTACCGCTAACCATGTTAGCATCATCAGGAGATGATTAAAACTGTTTTAATCATCTCCTGATTATGCTAACATGGTTAGCGGAACGCGCGTCGAGTGCAATGAGTCTGTTTCGGTATTGTGGATAAAACTCCGTTTTAGTAAGGGATGATACATTTTGGGCTTTATAATGTCAAAACATTGTCAGTTTAAACTAGCGGCAAACGTTATTGCTTCCAGAGTAAATATCACCTATTCTCTTGTTTTAAAGCTATAGCTTTAAAACATCAACAATAATTAGCTTTAAGATTTGAGGAACAAAAAGGTTTGCAAAATAATGTCTCGTATTTCTCTAGTTCCTAAGATTTACCTGTCACTGAAATTTTGTCCAATTACGTAGGTATTACTGAAAAATCTGAATCTATTAATTATGAGATATTATTAGATTTTTGTGAAAACGTTGCTGTGACAAAAAATATCACAATAAAAACAAAAAATTTACAAATTGGGGAACACAATCGTAGTTATAAAGTATAAGGTTATATAGTTTATGGGATTTTTCCGAATATACTTTTTAAAATGCGCTCAAAGTTACCTATATACTTAAAATGATTAACAAGTATTTTTTTCATTTAGTTGGGTAGTTAGTAGGCTTATTTTATTTATGTTCAGTTGTTTTTATTAAAGCCGTATTATTTTCAATAATATGTACCTACCTATATTGAAATGTATTTGAAGTAAAATAACAAATAAATAATTTTTTGTTTCTGTAAATGGTTTTAATAATATTTTTGTTGTTGTTGGTGCCTTAATAAAATAAAATGGACATAAAAAAAATTAATGAAAATCGCATTCTGTATATTATTGGTTTCTGTACAAAAAAAATCATTGTTATGCAAAAAATCCTTTAAAGATTAAATGAATAGTTATAGTAAGCTTGATTTAAAAAAATAAAATAAATCTACCATACATGCCAAACTATATAGAATAAGGCTCTGCATGGTGGTTCTTTATTGTTAATGTGGTTAAGCATATAAGATAGGTATACTAAAGAGATTATCTATTGCTTGTGAGATTTTCATTTTAGAGATCTCCGAACTTATTATAAACATGCCTATACCTACAAGATACTTAAAAATCCACGGCAATTTTTTAAGGGATGATTTGCTGTAAGAAAATAAGAAAAAGTTCCTACTCACGTCATCGTCAGTTCTGAAAAAAGCATAGAAACTATAGCCTCTGAGATAATAATATGTACCTGCATCAGGGTGTTAAATATGAATAACTAAAACTAGTTTTAATTATTTAATAATCGTTAAACATCGAGTTGCAATTTCAGAACGGAACTTTCTTAATGTGATTGAAACAAATTGGCTTACAGAGATGAAGAAATGAGTTAAGGTAATTTGAGTAGTCACATTTTTATGAGACTGTAAGTAATTCGCTATAGGTAAAGTCATTAGCTCCAATCACATTACGTAGTATAAAATACCTTCTGAAATTATACTAAGATATAATTAACGGTTATTAAGTGAATAAAAATAAATTAGTTTTGATGATTCACATTTAAAACCCTGTATCTCATAAACGATACTTTCCCGACCTTTTTTTGCAAACAATCGCCCTTAAAAATATTGCCACATATTTTTGAATACCCTGTATAATTTTTTAGCCCCACAATTTCTTATGGCGTAACAATAGTATATTATTTTATATGGAGGAAAAGTGATACTTTTCATGGCGCGCTCGTGTTTAACAGCCGAACGGAGTGAGGCTGGTAATAGAGAGCAAGCCATGAAAAGTAACTTTTCCTCAAAATAAAATATGCTGTTTTTTCTTCAAATGTCGGCAAATTAATGCAAAAACATCTCTTTTTAATAGTAATAATATCTAATTATTATTAAAGATAAATGGGTTCGCAAGGCGGCTTAGACCACGGTCGTAGGTGACCTTGCTTAGACCGGTGTCGGTGAATATAATGTAACATCAAGCTGTCAGTGGACACTGTCAACAATAATTATTTTTTAAGATTGCGTCTTCGATTGCGTTTTAATTTCGTATTGATAAGCAGTTATTAAGTAAGTTCGATTAAATAATAACCAATTTGTTCCTAAATTAGTGATTTTTAGAAATGCAGTCACAAATTGAGTGATAAATACAAATTGTAGTTTAATAAATCTTGAGTTGTTGACGCTTATTTTGTTGTCTGTTTGTATTGTATCTATGTTGCTATGACAACACTTTTACCTCCGCCGGCGGAAAAGTGAAAAGTAAAGCTCCGGCGGAGGAAAAACGAAACTTCACGGCCGCCTACACAGTCGAGTAATGACGGATTTACTGACGTTTGAAGAAAAAATATTTTTTCTACGCCAGGCCAGTGGTGTGCTGCATGAGAAACGCATACTTACTACAGTAAAAGAAAACTTTACTAGTTTAGTAACCAAACCATTCAGTGGTAGTGAAAGCCTTTCCTGTAACTAA
>JAEQML010055536.1:0-35828 GCA_016904865.1 Pissodes strobi
GTTTAAGGCTCGATATTAGATCGGCTAGAAGATTCTACAAGTTAATTCAAAGAAAAAAATACTCTCGCGGCACTAATACTGTCGTCATAATGGTTGACTTAGCAGAAGTGGCTCCTTGATCAAAATAATGGTAATCAGGCCGCGCACAACTTATACAGGGTATACGGATTTCAAAATACCAATCCTTACGAACCACGTGCTCCCTGTCACATAACAACCAAGGGTGCAATAGGCACATCCAACAGGAACACTAGAGAAACGTCACAAAAACCACCAACAACCCATTCCTATGAATAATGACGTCATTCGAGAACCAGACCCATTCTTGCTTTGTGACTTCACTCTATCCAACTACATTATTGTGCGACACAGACAGGCATATCATACCACTACTGTGAATTTCAATGTTAGCATATTGGCGACCGTTTGAAGGACAATTATTCATAAACCGTAAGTCGATATGAAAACTGTTCAGAACATCACTTAACTATCAACATTTAGAACTAATTGAATGATTATTGGCTATACTGACAGGCGCAAAACAAATGTGTTAATAATAATTGTTACGATTCCAGTAACGTCGGATACGAATAAAATAACTTTGAGGGTATTTAAGTAAAATCTAAAGCGAGTTATTATTGTCAACGAATTTGGTTCTAAATACACAGTCGGAGTTCAAGCACCCGAAACTTATTTGAAGCTAAATATTTACTTTTGTTTAAGGTATGCCCGTATGCGTCGTCCCCTTTCTCTCTGTCCGAAGGGCACTAATACAAAATGAATATTGTTAAACAAAAACACGAGCCCCTCCAATGAGGCAAAAATGAAAGTTTCTACATGTTAACCGTCAACAATGGAAGAAACATTACTAAATTATGTAGTAAGAAAATATGCCATATTATTTTCATAATAAATGGTAGTAGAATTTAGCCTTAATGAGCAATTTAGTGTGTACTAGATTTGAAGGGTTACAATTGAGTTTATTATAAACTGAGATGGAAAAGTTTTATTCATGTATGTATGTATCGTTTAAGTTTGAAGCTCCTTAAAATTATAAGGGATTAAAATCTTGTGCACAAACACATAAAATTCAGAGTCGAGTATAAAATATGTAAATATATTATAAACGGAATTCAAAAATGACTGTACAATATTAATTGGGATATTATAATAGAAATGTGGTACACAAAATTCAAAATACAACTGAACTGTTGCTAAGAACTGTTTGCATCAAAGTTCATATAAGGCTCAGGTGATCTGGAAGAAACGATTTCTGAATCTACAGGAATAGCTATATCCTTATACTGTAAGCAGTTGGGGTAGATGTTTAAAAATAGGGTTTTATTATATTCTTGTTTATTGCTCATACATTTTATTTTAGCATGCAATATTATCACTCATGCCACCCTTTTCTTTGAAAATCTGGCAATGAGCTGAAAGCCGCAGACACTCTTTTTGTCGAAAATATTTTTTTGGGTCTATGCTAAGCCAGGCTCTTCTGTATCTGCAAAATTAATGTGTATATTTAGCCCAATTATCCCGTCAGTAGAAAAGCCTGGAGAAGATAGCTGCACTGCTCTTTCATATCAGTCTCGTCACGGTCAATGTCAATTTTCTTTCCATTGTGTATCATTCCTACTGACTTCAATATCACATGATTGTTTGAAAAAGTTCTTTTCATAGGTTTTAAGCTTATGTCCTTAATTTCCCGGCAGAAATTAGGAATATTTTTTACAGATTACCAGTCATGTATCCCTTTGAAATTTTATTATTTCTGTATATAAATGTGCAATACCTAGAGACAAGTTTTTTCTAAGGTAAAATGCTTCAAAAGGCCTTGATCTATCTGATGACTAAAAAGGTTGTAATGTGGTGCAAATTCGAATTATTAAGCTTATCGTTACAAAACGCAACTAAGTGGGACGGACATATGGGAGAACTATTTAGCAGGAAAATAAATAATTTTCAAGAGTGGTTTTTTAGATTCACAATGGTGCTGCTTTTCTTTAAAAAATATTTCTTATACGAACAAAGTTCATTTAGCATCCAGGCCTTTCTATTTCCGGATAATAGGTGGAGATGACTTTACAATTCCTTTTAGTGCTCTTGGATTTTTATGAAACATGCATATAGAATTATTTGAGCATAGTAACCTTTTCTTTGAAATAATGTATCCTGTTACATTTGCCTCCTATTAGGAGTGTATGTTATGAATCGCGTAGAAAGACCAGTTACATCTCAATAAAATTCTTCATTTGCACTATAACCGTCATCTGCTATTTTTTTCAAGCGCCTTTACAAATTAATTTGTCACTTAAATATCGCTGAATTATTAACAGATTAAGAAGCACACGTCTTGAGCTTGTTTGTCGGCTAATAAAACATCTAAATTTGACTAATCTACACATTAGTATGGATACTGTTTGCTTAATCACAGCTACAAATCGACAACATTTTTGATTGCACAATTTATTGTGATATGATATGCATAATCGTAAAGAACCCTTCGTTTTAATATTGCTCGATTGGGAACGCCCAACTTAGCATTTTTAATGAACTATAATTAACATGACCTTGAAATTCCTAATAAATGACTTCTGGAAAGATTTATAGGAGACATATAAATCGTTTTACGGCCAAGAAAGGCAATTCAGCTGCCAAGTCTCTATCGCGGCAATTTTGCCAATAAACGAACCTGGCAGATGTCACTTTATACTACATATTTAAGTGTTTTTTTTTATCGAAACGTGCTATAAAGAGGGCTATCGTGAAAATAATCCTTTATATTTGCGGCTCTGCAACATTGTAAGAATATATAAGATAGGAAACTGCGCAGGCTAAGTAAAATTATTTATGCTATTGCTGAGGTAATAAAGTCTTGTAGTTACGTCATCCAGGTGAGAAAAAACGTATGGCGTATATATTTTTGCCAATCAATAATAGGTTAGAAAATTTACACAATCTCGTTCAAAAATTAATAGTTTTTTATGGTTATACGTTCAGAAATTAACAAATGATGATTTAGCAGTATGTTATAATTTTTACATTCATCTATACACTTTCGATCTCAAAAACATAAATAATCTAGTAGTATTTATATATTTATTAACAAACTTTAAGAATTAATAGTTATTTTGATTAATCATGAATAATGAACAAACGCAGATGATAATTTTAAATATATTGGCGTTTTTCTACTGGAAAAGGAACAAATTCGAAACGGAATCGCACTTTAAATTGAAAATGTAATACAACGAGCAGTAGATGTATCTAAACTGAGCTTATAAAAATTGTGAATAATGGGAAGAACGGTATAAATTTATTTTAACTTACAGAGAAAAATTAAAATGTTGACAACTTAATTTACTTCTTCATGACAAAAAAAACTGTCTGGATGAATATGTTAACAGATCAAAATGAAAATACCAATCCGAAAAATGAAACACACAAACTCATTATACAACAATTGATATCTATGCACTAGTAAAGTAAGTAACTCTTAGGCGAACATATCAGCCATATGTTGTAGATACTAAAATAGTATATTATTCAACGAGCATTACATGCGAGTACAATACTATACTTTTTCTACGACTTCCTTTTTATAGAGCAAGTGCAAAAATTTTTTGCATTTTTATTATTTAAATTTGTAATAATGTAACAAGAAAGAAGAAAGCGAACAGTCGTATAGTTTGAAACATTTATTTTGATTTTTTGAATTCTTTAAGGTTGGATTTATCCATCTTTATTCACTTTGCCAATAACATAATTACTACAGAAACAAGTGTTCTCAATGATGGTTGGCATTTTTTTGAAGCTTTATTTTATTTACTCGCCAAAGTTTGCATAATATAAATCAATTTGTACGAAATACATTATTAATTATCGTTTTCTTTGGAAAATTTTATGGTGATATTTGAGCAATTTGTGAAATTTAAAGTTGGAGTAGTATTAATATCTAAATTGACGTACTTGTTCTTGGTATTTTCGAGCACATAAGTCGATGATGTACTGGCATTGACGGTAACTGTTTTAAGAATTTTATCTGCAGTGCCCATTTTGTTTCTAATTAATAGACTAAAAAGTAGCTGAAATGATTTTAAAAAAATTAAGGTACAGGGTGATCCTCTATAATGTCGCCCCCCTATAACTTTTTTATTTTAAGTGTCCCAAAAAAAATAAAAGTATGCTTATGTAGGTACTGAAAAATACTTTTTTTCTGCGTATTACAAATATTGGAAAAATGATCAGTATACCGGGAAAACCAAAAAGTAATTTTTTTTTCAATGAAACACCCTATATATGAATTTATTTTTCGATTCCTTGTAAAATTCTAAGCATATTTTATATATGATGTTATACCTCTAAAGTTAGTAGTTTCACAGCTATAAACAGTTGAAAATCGGTACGTTGGCTACTTTTCACCTTGGTAGCAAGAAGGTCATCAGAGATGGAGTAAAATAAATTTCACATTCCTATCTTAACTTTTCAAGACCTATCTGACGGCACTAACTGGCAGGCGGTACCATGGGTACCAAATCTGATACCTCGGTAGGTACCATAAGTTAGCACCATTAGATAGCTCTTGGAAAGTTAAGATAGGAATGTGAAATTCATTTTACTCCATCTCTAATGATCTCCTTGCTACCAAGGTGAAAAGTAGCCAAAGTACCGATTTTCAACTGTTTATAGCTGTGAAACTACTAACTTTAGAGGTATAACATCATACATAAAATATGCTTAGAATTTTACGAGGAATCGAAAAATAAACTCATATATAGGGTGTTCCATTGAAAAAAAAACTAACTTTTTGTTTTTCCCTGTATACTGATCATTTTTCCAATATTTTTTATACGCAGAAAAAAAGTATTTTTTAGTACCTATATAACCATACTTTTAATTTTTTTGAGACACATAAAATAAAAGAGTTAAAGGGGGGCGACATTATAGGGGATCACCCTGTACAAACACATGCGGTATTTACAATTACAACATTTTTTAATAGCGACAACATTTTTTATTGCGAAATTTGTCAAAAATCTACCAAAACTATGTTTTATTACTTGTTCACACATATGTCGCTATATCTCCGGAATCAATTTAGATTTTAAAAACTTTTTTATTCTAATCTATAGAGGAAGTGTGGACGCACATAACTGTAGTAATGCCGTTAGAATAAAGATATTAGTTCCTTTGTAAACCTAGAAAAACTTGAATATCAAAATTTTTTTTGCAGAGCTAATTTCAGTAAGAGAGAAACTTTTTTGTTTTAAATAGTTTTGCTATACTGTCTGCATACGAAACAAGGTTAAAGTTTCAGAAATTTTTTAATAAACAGAATAACTTCTAAGACTTATAGTTTTCGAGATAGTCAGTTAAAAATTTGGAAGTTTCCGCGCCTCCGACACAGCGCGGCGTCGGCGTAAATGCAGGCTGCTGCGTTGGCCGTGTGGCTTGCTGCGAGTACTATTAGTTAGTACAAGTATAGCGTTATTGGAGTGATGTGAACTTGATTATAACTATAATAAGAGTTCTTAAATAATTTAAAAATATAAAATTACTTTAGTTTATATTAGCAATGTTGGCGATCTGATGAAATATCGTGTGTTAGACTGTTACTGCAGTTTGCATATTTGCAGTGACTGCAGTATTTTAACCCTTGTTAAAAAATACAGGCACACCTATTACGGTTACAGGATTCGTCGGAACATCGTATCGACAAAGTTTTTCTTATATCGGCGGGCACTGGCTCTTGAGAAGAAAAGTTGACCTTCCAAGTATTTCCTTCTAAAGTCCATCCATATAGAGTCGGATCTTCTATTGGCATCTTATGAATGTGGCTATTGTGCCATATTTTTAATTGATACAGGCACTTAAAATAATAGTAGAAACGTCTAGCTAATTTTCTCAGTATTTTCTTTGTTATATAATTATGGGTTACTTAGAAAAATAATTATTACCTTTTTAAATGTTGTCTAAAATCATGATCAGTAGAAAGCAACTCAGAAGCTGGGCGATTTGGTTCCGTTGTCAGGAACCATCGTAATTGATTTAAGGACGCAATATTTTTGTTTTTGTTTCTATACAAATAAAATGCATATTTAGTATTAACTTCGAACGTTTTATCTTCTGATAAAAAGGGAAGATTTTCTAGACCTTTTAAATCATCAATATTTTGGCATAAAACATCAAAAGCTGTTTTTCATAATACCTCTCTGAAAACTATCATTTTCGACGTCTCTGTAGAGCAAAGAAAGTAAGTGTTTTCGGTCCGGGCACGGGAAAAAAATTTCCCGGTCCCTAATTAGGGAACGGGAAAAGTTTTCCTGCTCCCTGATTTTAAGTGCTAAATTTGCAGTTATTTAGTCACAGAATAAGCATAAATTAGAATAAATTGGGTTAAAATTATACAGCGATGCAGTCTACAAGATTAATCTAGTACATTTTAGCGTCAATAGTCTAATTTTAAGTAAAATTATTTTATTTATTCTGACATTACTTGTCACAAATACTTCAAAATTAGCTGCCTATTCAATTACAACAAAGCATACAAACACGTTTCCATAGCAACGCTTGATGAATATAGATAAATACCTGTCTTGCTTGTCTTGCAAGTTTGTCGTTTGCTTTCATTTGAATACAAAATGTATTATGACATGATTTTGGATACGTAAAATTATAATAATTTTATGTTTATGACTTGATTTCAGAGAGGTATTATGAAAAATATCGTTCATTACACGTCCAGAAATAGCTTTTCCTGTGCTTACACGACTTCCGGTATTCGGCTACGCCTCACACCAGAAACTGTCGTGCGCGCACCGGAAAAGCCTAGTTTCTGGACTGGTAATGAAATATACTATTCTTGCCTATCTTATACATCGCATTTGTTGTATCGCAGCCAGTTAAACAATGAATTGCCAGTAGTGTTTTTACACATTTCAGCCCCCAAATTTGCTACAATATTGTTAATAGACAGAAAATGTGAATTTTTACCATGTCCTAATTGTACGTATATATTGCTTTGGGACATATCTAATATTTCACAGTAAAAATGTAAAAGCAAGATCAAGACATTGGTATCAACAGATTTTACCAGAATGGTATTATCTGCTTCTAGCTCTGCCAAAACGTAGAGTATCAGTCTTGTGCCAGCTTCTTCATGGCTGATATTTAGTCTTTTCACCTCTTCTGGCCCTTTAATTTTACTTACTTCGTTACTTACAAAGTTGAGGATTTTCAAAGTCACCTGCTACAATTACTGTTTCAATCTCATTCAGTAAATTTGGTACTTCTGTCAAAAAATACTTTGTAGAGAATATTAATAATGATCATTTATGTGCCGAAAACCTTATGAATTCTCGACATTTAGGTACTTTCCTTGAACCAGCCATTTTAAATTCACTATTGGAATCACCACGTCTTTGTCGTTCCCAATTTTTTAACGAATTTGCTAAATAAGTATCAAATACTACTGTAATTCTTCGGCCCATGTTTTCTTCCCTCTCGTAGGATTTTAGTAGCAAAAACTCCTCCCAAATTATTGAAGGTGACAAAAGTAGCTGGTAGTAATTCTTGACGTGACATCATTTTATCAATAATAAATGAGAGTACAGACGAACAAGTCGTTAAAACATTGGTACAGATCTCTATTTTTTTCGCAGGGTCAGACTTTGTTGTTTTTGAAACAGTGAGGCTGGAACCAGTGTAAGCTTGAAATCGAGCAGCACAAATAACTCGGCAAAATATACATTCTGATCCAATAATACTCTTTTTTGATAAATTTTTCGTTATGCCTATATTGTTTCTTTTGATAGGATTCCAAAAGTTTTGTTGCAAACTATTTAATAAACTCTTCACATGCTCCTGTGCTATTTCAAGAAAATTACTTAGACTTTTTTCAGTTTCTGACAGGAGTTGCCAGGGACGGGATGCTGCGGGCCAAATCCTGGGAATATTTGCCGTGAAAGTATCTGTAAAACAGAGACATATCGGCAACATGTCTACGATGTTCCAGACTATCCAGATTCCGGGTCAACTCCGGATCCCCGACGAGACGCACAGCCCTCTTCTGAATGGAATCTAGCAGCTTTAGGGTATGCTTTAGTGCGGCACCCCAGATATGTGTGCAATATTCTAAGCACGGTCTTATTTGCGCTTTGTACAGCAAGAGCAACTGCTGCTGGGTATAGTGTTTTTTGTTGCGAAATAGCGCACCATGCTTCTGGGAGGCTGATTTTGCGATGTTAGCAACATGGTCATGCCATGACATATTGCTGTTGACCGAGACACCCAGCAGCCCGATTGACGAGGATGAAGGAATGGTCGACCCTGCCATGATGATGTCAGGGCCCGCTGTATTGACCCTCTTAGTAAACGTTGCTGCTTGGGTCTTTGATGCATTGAACTGGACCAAATTTCGGTCGTCCCAAGTTTGAACTTTCTCCAGGTCTTGATTAATTGCTGCAATCTGCTCCTGTCTGCAGTGGTGAGTCTCAGTCGCTGGTAAGGGCTTTTCTGATCTAAAGTGGAAGACAAGGGTAATGTCATCTGCAAAACTGTAAACAGGATTATTTGTTTCGATCAGCAGGTCGTTAATATAGATGAGGAATAGAGTTGGTGAAAGTATTGCGCCATGAGGTACGCCCGCGTTGATGGTGAATATTTCCGAGATGTGTCCATCGACTGCAACATGTAGGTATCGGTTATTAAGGAAACTGACCAGCCAGCTGCAAAGAAGGACGGCAGCTTGTTGAGCAGTCCGTCATGCCAAACTCTGTCGAATGCCTTTGAAATATCCAACGCTAGAGACTCTCCGCAGTTTTCAATTGCTCTACTCCATATATGAGTGACATAGGCCAATATATTTCCTGTCGATCTCTCTTTGCGAAAGCAAGCAAGATTATCCCTGATTATTATGTTGTTCTCGAGGTACTTGTGTAGTTGCGGGTTGACTACACGTTCCATGACTTTGGAGATTATTTGAAGCAAGGAAATTGGGCGATAGTTTGAGGGCATGGTTTTCTTGCCTTTTTTGGAACAGGTTGCACTCGAGCGACTTTCCAAGAGGATGGGTAAATCCTTTTCCGTAAGAAAGAGAAAAAGGCCTGGAAAAAACGGGTGTTAGTTCGTTGGCGCAGTTCTTTAGCACGATGGCAGGTGTTCCGCCCGGTCCTGATGCCTTTTGCGTATCTAGTTCTTTAAGGATTTTGCGAATATCATGGTGATGAAATTTGACTTCTGCCATGGTAGTGTTAATGTTCGATATGGTGGGGAAAGTCTTGTCTTGGGGGATGTCTAAGGTAGAGTGCGATGAAAACATTTTAGCGAGCATGTTTGCTTTTTCCTTGGCTGTAGTCGCCGTGATGCGCCACGTTCGTCCGTCAAAGGTGGGAGAGACGTTTTTGTAAAGTTGTTACTTACTGCCTTTGCTACCGACCAGAAATTCCTGGAACCACTGGGACATTACAAAAGTTTATTCCTGATCCTGATTGTGTTTGTTCTTAGTTTCGTAGATCACACGTTGCATTCGTTTCTCGCTTCGACAAAATAATTGCGATTTTCAGCGGTCTGATTTTACTGCCAGTACTTGTAGGCTTGCTGTTTCCTACCTACAGCTCTTTCGCATCTTCTGTCGAACCAGGGCTTTCCTTTTGATGGTAACTTAATGGAATTTGGGATGTATGCTTCCATTCCTGGGGAGATTACTTTCGTGATCTCTTCGCAGCAGACTGACGGGTCGTCAGTGCCAAAGCAGATGTCGAGCCAAGGAAAATCTAAGTAGAACTCCCTTAGATCGCCCCAGTTTGCAGAATTGTAATGCCAGATTTTGCGAGGCAATGGTGGGTCCTTCTGTATCTGTGACAATTCACACACCGTTGTAATAAGTTTGTGGTCAGAAGTACCTAATGGTGGACCAACTGTAATTTTATACTGGTCAGGATTGGTGGTTAGAAAAAGATGCAGGAGGGCGACGAAGTCGCCCCTCTCTAAGATTCGAGTTGGTTCGTCTACAAGTTGAGTAAGCCCGCAGCTGATGGCAAATGCTTCAGCTTCTCTACCTTCTTTGTCGGTCTTGTTGTGATGTGGGCATTGAAGTCTCCTAGAACGATTTTAAAAGGGGTATGTAAGTCGTAACCATGATAGGGGTAGTTCACTGTTGTTGTTGTACAACATACTTGTGTTTCTGTAAGGGCTAGTATGTGTGGTTTATCTGCTTGTAGATGTTGGTGTACCGAATTTATATTTGTATTTAGGCCTCTTATGTTGCAGAAATCTATTCTAAATTGGTTCGGTATCTTTGCTATTTGTGGAATGCGGAATGAAGGGCTCCCAGGGCCACCCAGCAGCGCCCGGAGATCCGAATGGTCGGGGAGTTTACTTCCGGAATATTTTGATTCTGGAAGCACCATCATGTCCATATATTCCTACTGTGGATGCCGGAAACACCAGCGCGGAAGCGGAACGTGATTTGAGAAAACCACTTAGCGCCTCCCAGTTCTGGTGGGGTGGTCCTTCACCGGACGATGCTAGTAGGCGTATGCATCTGCCACCTGGGGCCGCTTCCACTGGAAGCATCGGCCTCAGACTTATTGCGCTGATGGTCCCTAGTCTGACAGGGGTAAAAATGAGGTTTGTTGGATCACTACTCAGTGATCAGCTCCAGACTTTGTACTCTAGTGTTCTCCAGCCTGGAGGAGGACGATGGGATTTGATGGGCGACATCCCGTGGCATCTTGGAAAGGCGGGGGCATCACTCCCCGTAATCAAACTGCTCTCACCAGTGTTACAAACTATCATTGATCGGGTCCAGACTTTGTACTTCGGTATTCTGCAGCCTTGGGGGGGACGATGGGACTTGATGGGCCATATCCCATGGCAACTAGGAATGGCGGGGGCGTCATTCCCCGTGATCAAACTGCTCTCACCAGTTTGACGTTCCTGCCAGCTAATACCATGAAGCCCCTCTTATCACAAACTATCATTGATCGGCTCCAGACTTTGTACTTCGGTGTTCTCCAGCCTGGGAGAGGACGATGGGATTTGTTGGGCCATATCCCACGGCAACTAGGAATGGCGGTGGCGTCACTCCCCGTAATCAAACTGCTCTCACCACTTTGACGTTCCTGCCAGCGTAGTGTAGTGTGTGTAGGCACACGCATCTAAATGTACATAATAATACATCATCGCAGTAATGTTAGCACACACAGACTGTTAGCATTCGAATTCGAATCGAAATAGTTGGTAGCATGCCGGACGCCAATGTCTATTCGTTGGCGCGGCATCGGCACAATAATTAAACGTGGCTGCGGAAACTTTTAACTTTAAGTAACTATGACTTTAACACTATACGACTTAGAATAGCGATTTTTGTTTTAAAAACTTTCTTGAAGCTTTAGCCTTATTTCGTACGCAGATAGTATAATAAAATTTTTTAAAACAAAAAAAAGTTCCTCGCTTACTGAAGAAAAGTTTTTCATACTAACGAGATTACAGCACTTACCTTTGACCACGTTTTCTTTATCGGTTACAAAAAAGTTTTTAATATCCTGATTGATTCCGGAGATATCGCGAAGTATGTAAGAAAAAGCAACAAAACACATTTCTGCCAAATTTCGCAATAATAAATGTTGTCCCAACCAAAAAATGTTGTACTTGTCGATTTTTGATAGCTGACTACCTAATTTATTATTTTATAAAGATCCCATGTAGTTGTACCTTAAAAAAAAATATATAGAGAACGAAGCGAGTTTTTCCTCGTTTTTCAGTCCACTAAATTGAATCGTCTATGTAGCCCTCTGCTATGTTATAGATTTCCACCCTCCCTCCCTTTGGTTTGCACATTATGCATTGTTTAAAAATTAAAAAAAAATCAATTTTCCATGACATTTTTTTCGATCGAATATTAATATAATTTTTGCATAGTTCGTAGATTTTACCAGTAACAATGTCCTGGTAGTTTTTATTTTCGTGTTTGGTATATTCACCAAAAATGCTGAGCCTACATCTTTAATATCGGAGATATTCATCTGACGCAACTCGATACAGCGGCAAGCACCGGCAATCCCCATAATTAATGCATCCTTAAATTTATAAAGAGAACATAGAATAAGAAAATTGATAGATGTGTCGTATTTCTAAATTCTTACCTTAGTTACGAGATGATCTTTATCTGTTGCCTCATTTATGTATATATGAATTTCGTCTTTCGATAAAGGTTTTTGCTATTTTTTTGCACGATATCTCTCCGACTTTCTTTTTAAAAAAGCTCTAAATTTCGGATAATGTTTTATTTGAATATTATATTTTAATCCCAGGGTGCTTTTTAACATAGAATAATGTGCCCATAAAGAAGACGAATTATATTTCTGTGAAAGTTGTTGAAAATAAACCAGAAGGACGTTTCAGTTAGCGTTTTGGTTTTTCCTACAGTTCATGAAAGAATGATAAAGGGTTTCGTATTTGCTTCGTGATTACTCCGGTAGCAAGTTGTAGGATATCTCGTTCGCTGTTTCTGTAACCTCAGGAGTAGTGCCAGTTTCAACTTCATCGTCACTAAATTCGGCCGTAATTAGCCGACACGAATGTGGCTGGGCCGCACCATTATCGCGAGACGCGATATATCCATCTCTTATACAATTCGATACAATTTCTTTTAACGTTATTAGTCATATATTTTATATCGTTCGCTTTGCCGTATCACACATTTTATAATGTTTTTGAAAAACCTTAACCAGGTGCAGTGCCTAAAGAAGTTTCAATTCAAAAAACCTGACAGAGGTTTAGGCATGGTAAGGAGGTACGCATGAACTGCCTCCAGATTTACGTAATCCCAAAGATTTGTGAATATTGAGGAATTTATTATGCTAATTATAATCATGTTGCACTATTTGATTACCAAAACAATTGTATCTCTGTAATCATGTAAAACTTAGTTTTAGATCTTTTAATGAGCGTGGTGTCTATCTGGCTGTTGCTGACGATGATGCCTGAAATGCAGTTGGTTTTGACAGCATTGACCTTATTGTCTTATTATATTAATTAGTTGTATGTGATTAATTGGGTTGCAATATTTGATTACTGTATAGATCGTAACTGTCATCCAGAGACCTGAAAGGTTGCAGTTGAAAGGTATCTTCCCAGGTACCAAACCTACCAAACCCAGAAAACTTTTCAAATATGCTGCCGATAAGCATTTTATCTGAACTTTGTAAACTTCTGGAAAATATTATTTAGAATAATTATCATTGATATGCTAATACATACAACCTGTTACCACCAACATAATCTGATTTTTGGCTAACTTTAGCACTGACACTGAAGGAGGTAACTGAACTGACTATAAATCATAAGCTACTGCTTGTCAAACTGCATTTTGTGGGCTTTGGAGAACTTGCTTGTAT
Source organism: Pissodes strobi (assembly GCA_016904865.1). NCBI lineage: Eukaryota > Metazoa > Arthropoda > Insecta > Coleoptera > Curculionidae > Pissodes > Pissodes strobi. Next base: position 13,404 of record JAEQML010055536.1, read on the forward strand.
ACTTATAAGTGTTTTGGAGCCAATTTGACGGAGGGTAGTCATGCTGTGGACGTTATTGCCGAACTGTCAAATGTTCACCTAGAAAATAATGAAATAATAGTACCATGTCGCGAATACACTTACTTAGGTATGATTTGTGACTCAACTGGAAAGGATGACAAGGAAAGCAGAAAAAGAATAGCACAAGCCAGAAAAACAATTGGATGCTTAAACAGTATATTCTGGAGTAATGAAATAGGGAAAAAAAGAAAGTTCAACATATATGAAATTCTTGTTAAGAGTAGTCTACTCTGTGGGGCAGAAACTTGGCGCCTAACGGAAAATCACAAGAGAAAGCTAGAACCGGTGGAAATGGATGTGTTTCGAAGATCGCTGGGAATTTCTCGCAGAGATAGAGCTCGCAATAAAGAAGTAAAACAATGAATGGGTATAGACGGCTCCCTAACAACGGATATTGAAGGAAAGCAATTAATATGGTACGGTCATGTACAAGGAATGGATGACACAAGACTACCTAAGAAAATCATGGAATGGATACCGCCAAATTGCAGAAAACGAGGAAGACCCAAGAAAACTTGAAAAGAAGTAATATCAAAAGCAATGAGTTCCAGGGATCTTAGAGAAGGCCAATGGAACAACCGAACGACGTGGAAGATAGGCATCGGACAACGGCGCAAGACGTTTTAAACCGATCACATACATACAGTACGGACCAGCCGAGCGCGTCTCATGTGTGGTGTTTCACAGAGGATTATTTTGGGTCCGATTCTGTTCAGCTTATTCACATCTGATACGGGAACAGTTTGGCATCATAAAAATTATCATTCGTATGCAGACGACATCCAGCTAATTAAAACTGTAAATCACCTAGTACCCACGGGCACCGAATATTAACTAACGATAAGAAGGCCCACTCAATGGCGGCAACTTTTATGTGCGAATTCAACGAGCGCTACAAAGGAATCGTCGTTTATTTTCTTCGTTGCCTGGTAACGATCGATGAACTCCGCCGCACACAGGTTGAATTTAAATAAAAGCTGGCCATAAACGATATTTTCGTTTGCGGCATTTTAAATCAAATTTATGACGAAATTATTTATAGCACTCTAGTTGGCTTTGGAAAAACACAATTGATAACTTTTGAATTGTTTGCAGCGCCCTGTCAAACTTACGTTATGGTTTTTTATTATTATCACCAAATAAATATTGTGATAAAGTTTGTATTCAACTGGCTGTTTCAAAAATCTATTAACGTTTTTAATTAGTTATTATTCATAACAATAGCCGAGGTGTGTAATAACTGAGAGATTTTGATTTTGTGTTAATGATTTCACCATATTTCCGAATACAAATATTTTGACAAAAGGATGAGCTGGTCTATGGTCGCCGCGTCAAAGGTCGCCTGCCAACATGATGGTTTTATTTGTATTATGGCCTGCCGATATTCTGTTAGTTTTCGCGCGGGGAAACAGACACACCGTTGACATGCCGTTGCCATCGCGGAGAGTGGTCCTTCTTATCATATAGTTTTGACCAAATACATAATAAAAAGATAAAGACTGTACTATACTGCTAACGTGCTAACACTCCGTTCAGGTTATGTGTTGACTGTTGGTGTTATACCTAAGCCGCTTTCGTTTTACCAGTTTGGGTAGCCTGGGGTGAACCATTCAGACCATTTGCGTTCGTTAGAGCCAAGTGAACTGAACAGATCTACCTTTATGCTCCCGCAAAGACCCTGGTTATTTAGGATCATTTAGCACCATTTCGTGGCAGCTGTCACTAGTGTCAATATTCTCGTTCAGATTATAACGTACTTGTGCAACAACTGAAGTCAGATTATCAGGATATGGCGCGTCGAAATGAGATCCCTTATTGGCTAAATTTGTAACGTGCGCAGTTTTCCCAGCTGCTGTCTGGTTTGAACATTTATATTTCTCTGTTTTTTGCTTCATATGTTGTACTAAAAGTATTTTCAAAATGGTTTTATGTCTCTTAAATTACCCTTAACCCAACGCATTATTAAATTGGAATTTTTAAAACTATATCTGTTTTAATGTCGTCGGTGTGGCAGGAAATTGAATACTCGGTTAACCGCTTAATATTTTAGCAAATAATTGAATATAATCGATTAATCGAAATGATCGATCAATCGATATTTTCTGAAATATTAATCGATAAGTCGATTAATCGATTATGCGGTAATTTCTTAAAAATGAATCGAATAATCGATTATTTTCGCCCACCCCTAATCCCATAATATTGTAGTGAGTGAAACTGAAACTGAAATTTCGGTAGAATCATTATTGCTGATGCAAGACTGATGTTATTATAAAAAGAGGTATGTAATAAACACTTTGGCTGAATCAGCAGATAAAATTTATAATTCAGTTTTAATTTGTAAATATGGCTTTGATATTACCTTGGGAGAGTCAGAATATATGCAAGTGTCTTTGAACAACTGCTGCACTAATACTTCTATATATTTTGTAACGGGCTACGATTACATACGATGACCCATATACAATAACCTGGTTTCTGGACGAAAGCGCGAAGAATCAAATAAAAATTTACGTAGAGGTCGACCATGGAATTTCTTATTCCAGGGGGGAAAATAATCAAACATCATATTATTTATTAAAATATACTACAAAAATTATATGAACATCACAATAGTACTAGTATTGGAAAAGCATGGAACCCAATCCATTAAACTAGGTATTCTAAAGAAAATATTTCATATTGATGTATATTTAAATATCAAATGCACAGGCCTTCTTGTGAACGGTTAACATTACACACACGATATATCGTTCCAGCTGGAACCACAAAGCTTCGTACTATATTGGTGATTTGCCCCTTGGTTTCATCATATTGTGCTGCCCTTCTAAATAGAAAAGAAGGAACCTTTTGGCTTGTTTTCATTATTTCAGTTCGATAATACACCTTGACGGCCATCCTCTGTTTCGACCTTGTTAATTATGGCTTTTAATTGCTGACTCGAGGTATCTTGGGCATCCGGAATGCATTTTAGCCTTTCTTGGAGGGTTGTATCTAGAAGAAAACAATAGTGATAGATTGTTTACAGATTAGTTGGAGTATAGTGCGGTTGTATTGTGAGATTATTTAGGGATATCTAGCACTGAAATTAAAACTTACTTTTTGTACGTTTGTTGGTCATTCTGTGATAATTTTCTCGTTGATTTATACTTGATAATATATTGTTTTTCTTAGATGATTACGGAATATTTCCATTTTGGGAATACGATGGGATAGACGATCGGTGAAAATCGCATAGGATCCGTCTGTCGATATCGACTCGAGAACCACTCTAATTCGCGTTGCATTTACTCTAGGATTCAGCTATCACACGCTTGAAATTGCTGATTATATTGTATGGTATCAATGGTTAGCACTCTAGGTTTGTATATTGACGGAGCATTCCGCTGAATATCCGTTGTTAAAGTTCGATAATATTTCAGCTTGGAGTGGAACCGGTCCTACGACAAGGAAATTGTTCTATGTTTCATAAGGTCTGTGGGTGTAACTTCCGCGGTACAACTTGACAGGTTCGTGGTCTTCACGATCGACACGGTTGACAAGTTAATGCTTTATTTGGCATAATGCTATTAGTGGCGTGTGTTGATTGTAATTTTAGACTGCCGCTTAACGCGTGGGTTATATAATCATTTCGATAGTGAGTCCCTTTATCGCCTGATTTGGCAAATCCGGTAGTATGACATAATAACTTTCTAGTACTTTGTCACAAATAGGGACGCTGCTTGCAACATAGTATGTTGAGTCGGCGCGATGTTGATTCTGCTAGCCTCGACATTTTCGGAGCAAGAAAATTTAGTCTTTATGTGATCTTGAATGGTTTCAGTGTCTGGCTCTCGAAATTGGGAATTTTCGTTGAGATACTGAGATTTAGTGTCAAATATACAGTGCCCTAATTATTGATTATTCGACGAAGCCCTTGAGCAGGATTCTGGTCGTCGATGGTTTGTCGTCTGATGGATGATTGTAGATGAAGGAAGATATGTAGATTCGACCACCTGCACCCACGTTTGGGGATTTGACTTTCGAGAGCTGCCGCATGCTTGAACCCCGTTTAACATCTAAATGTATGTTGTTTGAGTAATTTTGGTATAAATATTGTTTTGATCTGTAATTTGTTGAGGTTCCGTACCTGTTTCCTTCATATTTTGACTTGATCACCGTTCTAATTTGCCCTATTTGTTTCAGGGGTTTCTATCTTTGGGCTTTTTATTTCTGGATTTTTCGATTTTATTTTTGGATTTTTGGTTTTTATGGGCCTTGCATTGTCCTCTTACGTTCCGGTTTCCTTCCTGGGTTTCCAGATTGCAATCCAGAGACTCCTCAGACAACACGTGGTTTCGGACTAACCATCAAGTTGACTGCGTGTCTCGCTGTCTGATCTAAGCCTCAACGTTCACGTAGTGTGACTTCTCGACCTTGACACTATAGCGATTTGACAATATCCGATAAGTCTTAGTTTAGGATATTTCTAGTGTATTTTTGGACTTTTATTTTATTTCATTTTATTATTGTGTTTTATTTGATTGGTGATTTAGGGCTACTTAAATTAAAGTTTCAGTTGAATTTGCTTAATGAAAGTATTAATGGTTCTGCTTGATTTCAAATACAGCTACCTTCGAGTTATTTGAGAGTAAATGGGATTATTCTCAATGGTTAGCATAGGTATACTGGATTATCCAGCTAATCCGGATAGTATTGGCGTGTTATTAATTAATTTCAGCGTAGTCTTGATCGCGTGTTTTACTTCTTTTCAGCGTCGTGTAATATGAATATTTTTGAAACTGTCCGCCAATGAGCATAGGGTATCGACGCGTAATCATATAGGTTTACCTTTGGTACGGATACTATTTAATAGGTTAGTATTTTACTCACATTAATCTCTAGTATACTTGAACTATATCTGAATTCATGGAAGTATTTATAAGTGCTAGCTCTGCGCACATTAACTTCTCGCTTATTCATTAGTCTTATTTAGAGTGTTGAAGTAGAAGCAGTTATCGTATTTTTGTACCGTATAGGTTGATAGCACGAATGAAGTGCATGTAAACGACACGTGATCACATCTTTGTATATATAGGGCGCCGTAGATATAACATAAAGTACCGCTTAAGTATATATATTAATTGTCAAAGCTACATATACAGGAAATACTTCTTGTAGCAATTATTTTTCTTATCTAATTCAAAAGTATAGTCACCAATACTGAATATACACTTGTTATTTTTGTTTAATTGTGGTGATATTTCTTTTGTTTCCCCTTCCAAGTTTTTCAATAGGTTACTGCGGGGAGGAGAGCAATTCGTGGTTATTAGTCGAATCTCACTGAAAATCCAGCATCAGGGCATGGCGATAAGTTAACCGCGTGGCACTCAGGGATTATAACTCACCACGACGCTTCTCCACTGTCTAAAAGCTGGGGGCCGCCATTGATCCTGCACTAAAGGCTGTACCACCGATTGTGAACTTGGATATTTTTGTGAACTTGGAGATTATTGTGAAATTGTAGATTTATATAAATTAGGTTTGTATTTGCGTGGGAACTGAGCGTTACAATTTTACTAGTTTGGTCCCTATTAGATTAACTTTTAAAAATAGCGATAACTCTGAAATACTTGTATGGCAAAATTGCAGGCCCTCATCAACGCGTTTCTGTCGTCCACTTAACATTCATTTTGCTCGTGAGACTCCTGAATTAACCGTTGCAAAAACCAAATTTTTGGATCATCGAATTAAAAACTTATAACCCTTTTTTTACAACGAAGGAGCCCTTAATCTTCAAAATCATTTTTTTAAACGGTTTACGAACATACAAATGATTTTTATACATGGTTTTTACAGTTAGTGATAATTGATAAACCCTATATATACATATAGATGATGAGTCAAAAATTCAACAATTATTTGCCTAAAACACGATATATTAAACGTGTAATATTTAATAAATTTTATGTCTTATTTCTGGTAAGCCTTATTATGGCCAGCTTTCCTAGAAATTCGAACAGTGTGCGCCGGGTCCAATGGCAGCATGCCAGTATCATGCTAGTTTTCGCGCCGGGAAGGAGGCATACCGTTGACGTGCCGCCGCGGAGAGTGAATCTTCTTATCGTTAGTTAATGTTCGGTGCCACGGGTGCTCTTGTTCAGCTTAATGATGAACTGAAAAGGATATTTTTTTTTCGTCCATGAACAACGGATTAATAATTGATGCACTTAAGAGTTACCTACTTTTTATGGGAACGCCGTTTATGAGGCAAAACCGAAAATATGTTTGTTCCTGCCCAGATTAATGCTGAGGTAATACCAGAAAAGGAACACTCAAAGAATCTGGTAGTGATATTTGATCAGAATTATGCTAAGAAATATGTATTGCACATTGAAATGTTTATATGCTCATAGGTTTTCTCCTCCGGGAAAAGTAAGTGGAGGCTCATGGAGGTCCTGATTTTGCCATTGTTTAAATACTCTCTGCCAGTTTTAGAATAACCTACAATATGCTGAAAACGCAACATTTATGATTTACGTACCTAGTCAGAATATATTATGATCATATACTTTCATATATAATAATAACAATCATTTTAAAATCTCCTGCAAGTACAAGTATGAGTGAGAACAGTTGTGAGAAACATTTGTGGCAACACAAGTATAGTATGTTGGTTTGATTTGAGAGTCAATCACTTCATCCTACATACTCACAAAACAGCGACATTTGAGTGTTGCTTCTACTACGTGGCAACCCAAATACTAAACGATGGATTGTTTTATAATATGCTTCGGGATATGTCAAATCTTAGATTTAGGAATAAATATTTAATATTATGGGAACAAGTTAAAGGATAAATTTATTATTTATGTTCATTTCATCTAAGTTGAGTATGCTTTTATTACTTAAGAGTCCTCAGTTTAGGTGAAGTGGAAGAACCAAGGTTAAACTTTGCCTTTTGTAAGTTTTATTTCAAACAATAAATACTTTTCTATTCTATTCTATTAAATTTTAAGTAGGCACCAAATTGCAAATCGAACACAGTGGCAATTTCAAAACTTCATTCGATAATGACTCGTGACTTAGTACGTCAATATTTCAGATACCTAATAATATTATCAATATTTCCACACACAAATAGTAGTTATGCGGCTTCTGGCATCTCATGTAATGGTCAATAAATTAGTACGAAAACACCCTTTTTTTTAGCTAACTATATTGACTAAATGAATATTTTAGTAACATAAAGTATTGAATTCAGTAATGAAGGTTCAATATTTGGATTGTATAATGACATAAATCTAGATCTAGACGTAGAACGTAAATCTGACGTAATTATATACTCAAAGCAAAGTTCCAAGCCTATCATCGTGGAAATAGAGTGTACGAAACTTCTGTCGTTGAAATATTAGCCTTTGGTAGTCAGTTAGAAGGATATAGGGAGAGATATATAATTTCAACAAACTTTGATATAATTTTGTACTCACTGACACTTTAAGCTTTTGAATAAAGCTTATCTTAATGTATCAATTGAATCTATAATAAATTTATTAAGTACAATTACTCCATCCTAAAAATTATGTACCGAAGAAATGAGAATTAACCCTCGAAGTTCATGCACCCGTGATGTGAGATATAGAGTCCTATAAGCCTGTTGTATTGTCTTTTCGTTAATTGCACATATCTTTCAACTGCATACAGTGTGCCCGGAAATTCAATTCGAATAATTTAAGGGGTTTGAAAATGTGAAGGAAAAGCTAATGAACATAAATGCACAAATTAGTCCTAAGGATGCTTTGACGGTTCAAAGAGGACGTCCGAAAACGGGTTTTAATTATATTAAAGATAAAACATTTTTTGGCAGACTCAGTAGACGTGTTCCTGGGCAGTAAATTAAACTGAGCTGTATACACGAAAAAAAGCATGTCACGCTCAAAGCTGTCTTCGTTCGGCTATTTAGTTCCCATTCGGGCAAAGTCGGTGTGGACTTCAGCTAAGCCAGGGAGAGAAACAATCAGCGAAGCGATTTCAGTTACCGGCTGTGAGTGGAAATTGGGAGTTTGGCACGTTTTTAGGCAACACTTGGGATCCATCGACGATCATTTTTTTTGGCGATCAGATATTCCGTTTGCTCTTTATTCCGTCAAATTTGCGATTTTTTAAATTTTCACTTTGATGCACGTTAACTGTCAAAAAACTTATTGATTAAATTTCCTGAGTACTTACCTTTTGACAGTCTTCCGAACCCTACTGAAATTGACAGGAATCGAAAATTAGCAAGTATATTTGTTTTGAAAAGGGGGTCACTTTGGGGTGGTTCTTGCGACGAAAAAATCACCAGGAATGAAATACTGAGAAAGTTCGATAAGAAATTGTTAAAGGAAAAACTCTTAAAATGCTTGTCCGTTTCGATAATGTCAGGGAAATGTAAACATATTGATTTCTAGCTCAAAAATGGTTTTTATTTTTTTCTTGAAGAATATTTTTCTTCGAAAAGCCAAATACTCCCCGCCGATTTGAGCTAAAAAGTGCAATAAAACACATCTTGAAAATTATGGTGTTTATATAGGGTGAGCTAGTTGATTTTGTCGCAATTTCGAATTTTAACACGTCACTTAATATTTTAATCACTGGAAAATCGAATAATCTGGAGCGGTTAAACGTTCGTAGGTACATTAAAGAGGAGGGATATGAGCAGATCATATAAAAGAATTGTATGAATCCAATAATTGAAAATGCTGAATTTTTCAGTTTCAAAAATCTAATTTAAGCGTACGTGCCAGTCAACGCATTGCTATTTTCAAGAATCCAATATCAGGTTCGTAAATCTTGTGATCTCTGCTGTAAAAAGGTGTAATATTAATTTTCCGTACGAGATTGGGAAATATAAGAAAATTGAGGTTAAACTGAAACATGCAGAAAATCACACAAAAGTACAAAGTTTCAATATTTCTGCAGTTTTACGAGTCTAAATGGGTAGCTTTGCTTGGGATGCGGTGTGTTAAAATTGAAGAAACATGTAGATCTATACATTAAATTGCCTGAAAACTCGTTGAATTGTAGATTTTATGGCAGATTGCGAGGTAAAATTTCACTTTTAATCAATGCGTATAATTTTTGTGGAAAGTAAGTAGATTTATTTATTATAAAATCTCAATTTGCAGATGGGAAAGTGAACCAGGATCCAAGAATTTGGACATTTTTGAAGCGATAAGCAGCTTCTGCCAATATTAGGGAAGATTTTGAGGATTTTTTTTATGACAGTGACACGTACACTGAAGGGAGATCCTATGGCACTCGACGAGAGGTATGTCTGCGAAGATGTTGATTGACATGGTTCTTAAATAGCTGTAAGTTGTATTTTGGGGGAACAGATGTCCTGGGAGTGAGGACTACAGCGATGCAGTGTATCAGAAAAAGGAGTCATTGTAAAGCGATGTTCTAGTGTTTCCGGTTGTACAACGATCGGGTGACCAAATCCTGGGAAAATCTGCCGTGAAAATATCTGTAAAACAGGGGTATCTCAGCCTGCGCTGTTTGAGACTCTCCAGACCCCGGGTCAACTCCGGGTCGCCGACGAGACGCACAACACTCTTCTGAATGGAATCCAGCAGTTTAGGGTGTTCTTTGGTGCGTTACCCCAGATGTGTGAACAATATTCTAAGTACGGTCATATTTGGGCGTTGTAGAGCAAGAGCAGCTGGTGCGGTGTATTCAGGTTTTTGTTGCGAAATAGCGCACCATGCTTCTGTGAGGCTGATTTTGCGATGCTAGCAACGTGGTCATGCCAGAACATATTGCTGTTGGCCGAGACATCCAGTAGTCTGATTGTCGAGGATGAGGGTATGGCAGATCCTGCCTTAATGCCGTCAGGTCCCGACGTATTGACTTTCTTGGTAAACGTGGATGCTTGGATTTTTACTGCATTAAACTGGACCAAATTACTGTCGCCTCAACTTTGAACTTTTTTTAGACCTTGATCGATTGTAATCTGCTTCTGTCTACGGTGATAAGTCTCAGTCGCTTGGGAGACAAGGATACTGTCATCTACAAAACTGTAAACAGAATTATTGGTCTCGGTCAGCAGGTCATTAATATAGATGAGGAATAGAGTTGGTGACAGTATTGCGCCCTGTGGCACGCTCGCAGTAATGTGTCCATCAACTGCAACGTGCAGAGATTGGTTCTTAAGGAAACTGATAAGCCAGCTGCCGAAAGAGGCTGGCAGTCTGAAAGACGGCAGTTTGTAGAGCAATTCGTCATGCCACACTTTGTCGAATGCCTTCGAAATATCCAATGCAATCGATTGAGATTTTCCTTAGTTTTCAATTGCCCTACTTCATATGAGTGGGGGGCGTAGTGCTCTTGGCTTTTTTGGAACAGGTTGCACTCAAGCGACTTTCCAAGAAGGTGGGTAAATCCCTTTTCGGTAAGACAGAGGAAAAGTCTGGAAAAATGGGTGCTAGTTCGTTGGCGTAGTTCTTTAACACGATGGCAGATATTCCGTCCGGTCCTGACGAATTTCATGGTAGTGAAATTCAACGTCTGCCATGGTAGTGTGGATGTTGGAAATGGTGGGGAGAGCCTTGCCTTGGTAAGGTAACATTTTACTTAAAAAATCGAAATTGTAGCAAGTAATTTTAAAATATAGATAGAATGCAAATAATATTTTTGTATCATAATATAAATCTCGCATTGTTGGAGGTGTCACAATGTAGCTTTTGATATACCTTTGTTTAGCTAAAAAATGCGCCCTCATATTTTGCTTACCTTAAATAGGAACTACAAGCAAATGTCAATTGTCGTTAGTTTATCAGGCCCCTGAGGACACAGGAAATGATATTCACACCCATGAAATATATAGGCTAATTATTTGCTATTTCCACTTAGTTCTGCAAGACGAAACTTGTTTTATATGAGAATATATAGTATTCGCGTTGCTAGTTCAATAATTAATTTCTAACGCAGAAAAAATAACCGTTTAAGAAATGCAATGCATGCTACATAAAAAGAGAAAATCATTGTTAGAAGGTACAGGAGCCATTGAAATTAACGATGAACCTTGGGGACAAATTAGCCCCGTGAGTAGTTATATTTAAGCGTTTTTTCGAATGAAATCATAAACATTTTTATGACGCTTTTTAAAGGGTTTATTTTTGGCCCGTATAGTCTGTAAATCACACCCATAAAACTATATTATTTGTATACGCGATTGGAGTTAGGTGTGAGCTGAATTTTGAGCTAAAAAGTGTCTGGTCAGAAAAAGCCGACAACATGATACACATTATCTTTTTATTAATAAGCAAATAGATGGATCCCTGTTAGGTAGTTAGCCCAGATGAGCAGCAGGTAACTGACATGTCAAAATTAGTAGACATCAGATAGTGGTCTAGAAGATATAAGTCTCGGCGAAATAAATAGTTTTTTCTCTTCATAGATTCTGCTTAAGCATATACTTTTTGATTTTAGTTCTTTAATATAATAAAGCAAAAATACTTACACGGAAAAATAATAAGAATTCGTTCTTCCCTAAAATAAGCAAACCCTTATAACCTCCATAGACCTAAATTTAAACTTTTTGCCCATAAAATAGGTGTCCGAGTTCGGCCATATCAGTGCTATTCAAGAAAAATTTTCAACTTTGTAAATGAAAAAATGTTTGCGGTAACCCTGTTATTTATATATTCGAATTTTTTTTTGCCAAAGCATGAGATTTTTGAATGTAATAAATTAAAGGTTGGGTATGTAATCGAATCTACAAATCGGCTAAAAATTATAATTTCGTATTATCCCGGTATAAAAGCTTAGTTAATTTAGTTTAACTATTATTAAGCATGTGATTTCATTCAGAACATAAACACTATGCAATACTGTAAATGCATTTTATTTCGCAACCAACGTATATTATTTAAATACTGTTTTAATTTTTTAAAGTTTCTAAGATAAAAACAAGAGCCTACGAAGTTTTGTTGCTTCATTGATACATAAATGGGTATAGGTATATCGGTTCTCAAAACATATTAATAATTAATTTTGAGATGTGAAACTTTCTTTATTCCTGGGGATATTTTGTAAGCTTAGATTTGTAAGTAAAAAGAGTTAACATCTAATAAAATATACCTAATATAAGAAACATTATCCATAGAATCTCATAGCTTGATAACCCTCTACAACATAGTTTTATCCATAATACCGAAACAGATTTTTTGCACTCGTCGGGCGTTTCGATAACGATGTTAGTTAGCGTCATCAGGAGATGATTAAAACTAAGCTTTCTGCATTTAATAATTTCCATAATTTCGCATGCGTATCTCTTGTCAGATATACTATAAAACAATTATAATTTTTAACTGTTTTTTTTTATTATTATTTTCAAAAGCATCCTCGGCAACATTTATTTCTTTGTTCTACCACTTTTCCCTTGCAATTTTTTTATTTGGACTACTAAAAAAATTTCATATTGTACTAATTTTAAAAATATGTTTACTTTTGGAGGTCCTCTATTATACCTATTGGATGTACTGAGCATATAAGGTCACAAGGGTATTGACTTCTTCTTATTTCACGCCTAATTTTTCTTTAATCAATTATGCTACCTACCATTGATGCAAGTACTTCACGGAGGGAGACGCCCCTGCTGGATTCTTGAGTTGTCGTTTGTCCACCACTGTTTCCAGCTTGTGCAATTATAACTACTTCTTTTGACTGAGTTTTCCCCATTTTCTTGACACAATCACAATAACTTCATCATTACTTTACTTTACAAACATTTTAAGGAAACACGAACGCCGCTGGCAGGGTCGCCATGTAATCAGCTTGGTTCTCATAGGTTGAGGAGAATTAAGAACATCACGAAAGCTTCGATAAAACTATATTGGTTATAAATTAATATTCGTATATGCTGGCCAAATGCACAGTATGCAATCTTATATTAATTAAACAATAACCTGATTACCTAATGTAATTGTAATCGTCAAAAAGCTGTGCTGTGCAATATATTGTGTATTGCTTAACAAATTAAACATAGTTTACAGGATATGAAGTCAATACCATTGTGACCTTATATGCCCAGTACATGGATATTGTATGGTATCCAAGCATATTTTGTATTTCCATGCGACTTAACGGAAAAAGTGGAATCACTAATAATTTTTATAAATAAATGCCTATTAATTTAGTCTACCTATTAAGTTAGCAGTGGCGGCTGGTGGGGGAGGGCTCTGGTGCTTCGCCCCCTCACAGAATTCTAGAAAGAGTCGTGGTTTAAAATTTTTATGCATAACTATATAATTATGTAATCCTTTGAATTAGCTACCATAAAACTTAGATATATATTATTATAAATTAAATCGTTCAACCTAAACAAATCTAGTCAATATTAGCTCCACCGCTAAACCAGTATTCCAATCAATATTTCCTCGACCAGTAATTTCAGCGCTTTCTAGTTTGTGCAAAAAAAAACAGTTTTTTGCATTTTTTCGTAAATATTTAGACGATTATCATGGACTTCGGGTCATATTGTATACTGTAGATGTAATGTAACATAACATTTATAGACGTTGGATGAATACAGACATCATGAATACGTCCTTGGGATGATGATACATCTTACATGGGATAGAAAAAAAAAACAATAATACATATTATACTATTAAACGCTAATCTATTATTATCCTGAGTTTTTCGCGTACTGTTAGGAGGTATAGGATTTCTTTCAGGCCAATGTTCAGTTGCTGCATTAGTCATTTGAGATTCAACCAATTGAGAAGCAAACCCGCGATTATCATGGAGTTGCCTTGGTAACAATAAATCTCGGCCTTTTATGTTTGGCTCCAGGCCAATGAGCTGCTTGATTATATTGGATACCGAAAGGAAGCATTCCACGTCGTGACATCTAGAAGATGAAAGAATCCTTTCAACGTAACGATTTGGTACTTCCACCAATTCTGGATGATTTTTAGTCGTTATAAGGAGAATATCCCGCTTGTCTTTCTTGTTCGAGACATACACTTTTCTCTGCCTCATCCAGAAATGATCTTCCTTCTTGAGTTTTTTCCAGTAATTTTTGTCGGATCTTTCTTTAGGATGCTTCTCAATGTTCCTACACTGTGCGTCTGGTAAGAGAGCAACCTTTCTGAAAAGTCGACTATATTATAGTAGTTATCCATAAAAAGTGTACGTCTTTTCGTAAGATAAGGCTGCATAAGTCTTATAACTAATTTCTGAGTTTTTGAAATACTTGGGTCAGGTTCAGCCTTGCCTGAATATATTTCCATGTTTAGTAAGTAGCTATCTGATAAGTTCATAAATGCCACATATTGCTTTTATTTTGAATGCACTGCCTAAAGTATAGTCTGTCGCTAAAAAGCAGTAGGGATTCGTCCAAAGAGAGCTCTTTATTGGGCCAATAGATGGCTTAAAATATTCTCATGAGAGCATTTAATAAAGACTTTACTTTGTCCAGTTTTGACGAACCTTGTGGTGAAACGCATAAACAACGAAGCAGTGGCTCAAATCTTCTTCCTGACATAATGTATGTGAAGATAGGATGAAATACAACGAATAAGATTCCGTATACATTTTTCGCATACTTGGCTATTTTAATTGACTATTCAACAGACAAAGGCCTAGGAATTGCATTATTACTTCTCTGCTTGATTTACGAAAACTTGTCGCATACTATGTCTTACCAAGGGTCTATTTATCAAGGACAAAGCTTCGCCATATCCGTTGGTTGACGAAACTATGAGGTCCAATATTTCATCAGTAAACAGAACTCGAAACATGTCTATTGAAGAAGTATCTTGATTCACTGGTATTTTCATTCACACTAAATTTTTGTGAAAAGGAAAATCTGGAATACCCGAAACTACTTCTTCCCATTCATCCTTCTAATTCCTGGGATTGCATTTCATGATCTGACTCGACATTTTCTGCTTATATCGCATCTTCGGGAAGAATTCGGCTAGGTGGCATTTTTTTACGCATTTCGTCCGATTTATTGGCCTTCTGTGTCGCTCAATGGATCATGGACATCTTCATCTGAAGAAACGTCCTCATAGAGTGGTAGCATTAATTGAATATTAAGTACTATTTCTAGACTAACGATACCACTACGGAAAGTGTTCGAACGAGCTGGCACTTATGATTTCGCCCAGAGTTGTGCCAAACAGAAACACCCATCAAACACAAGCTGCTCATTAACATACGATTCAGTTGCAATTACATAAGACGTCGGCGTCGCTATTAAGGGAGTGCTATTTCTGGATGATTGCCTCACCCTGGAATGCACTTCCCAGTAACTTCTCTCCCGAAAACTACAGCCTGCAGCGCTTCAAGTCCAATATCCATCGTCATCTCAGCACACGCACCGCTCGTTGGGTCGTATAGAATTATTCCAGTATGTGTGAAGCTGAACATAAAGAAAGAATCAGAGAAAAACATCTCCTTTAAATCCTTCCATATATTGATGCAACTTTCCATTAATTTTACAACAGTCCAGTTGCAAACTCCACAACAGCTGATGAGAGTGAACGTGAACAAAAATAATAATAATAATTTTAATACCTTTAATGTTTTTGACGTTTCATACCTCGCTTTTAGTGCAGAAGAGTACTTTCTTGTTTAATTAAATAAATTAAATAAAATCTGTAAAAGGGAATATGTTAGATTTTCTTTGTTTAAAGCATGTTAAAGCCATTTAGATAATAGGGACTTTATGAAGTGTTTTTAAACTATTTCCTATCATAATAATTTTTTTATTAGAAATAAGTTGTTTACAAATACACAATCAACAAAAATACAACCTCGTTATTTCAAAATGTCAATTTTGCACTTATACCCTTTTCCCTGTCGGACCTCCAATTGTTAACATGCAACATATCCAAAATATATCGCAATATACTCATCAAGTTTCTGTAATATTAATTATTATTTGATTGTAAAAAGTACGAGAATACAGAATATTTACATGCTTTTGCCGATAGTGCCACCACCTTACTAAATATAAAGCGGGCTAACAATCTGCACTTAATTACGATAAACTCTTCAGAAGATAAACAACACTTTCACGGAAGATGACAAAATGTGGCAAATCGTCAAAGTATGGTATAAGCCAGAGAGAATGTTAACAATTTCGATTTAAGGTAATATTATTTACTTTCGTCGTGTTGCTTTATTAAGCAGCGTTGTTTGTTTAGGTGAGTTATTGTTCTTGTTAAGGCGGCCGTATAAATAGTTTCATTGTTAGTTCTGAGTACACGAATGCTTTTATAACCTTTGTGACATATGATTACAAACATAAAATAATGCAATGCATAGAAGCAATGAGTGATTATTTTATAACATGACTTAAATCAAGTACGTAAAATTTGCTAGTAGAACCTGAGACAAAAAAATTCCCTTGGTTTTTGACTTACTCGAATTGCTTTATTCACATAACATTTAAAATCCGCATATAATATTTTCACTTTGAAATGTTTTGATCTGTACACTGCTTAAACTTAATCCGTGAGGTATCAACTGCATACGACATCGTTGACAGAATATAAACATAGTAGAGAGAGATAAGGATCTATTTTTGAAGTCAAATATTAAATTGGAATTATTCGCAATTGAAGGTAACATGATACACCTTTTCTCTTTAGTGGTAAGTAGATAAACGCTTAACATTATAGTAGTTATAGAATATGTAGCAGAGATTGTATAAGCAAATTTTGTCTAAAATATGTACATATCGCTTGGTAACAAACCACGTATCGATTTTACAAGTTGTACCATGTTATCTTCAAACATAAAATAATATGTGATTTTATGAGGTCTGTAATATTATAAAAAAACCTGCTCAAACATTTACCATATAATGCAAATACCTTTGTAACCCAAATGATGCACGGCAATTTCTTAAAATCTCCACAGAATTACATTTAAATTTTTTGAAATGCATTGAACAGCAGAATTAACCGGATCAACAAAATTTTGTTCAAATTGAATTTTACATAGCTCTATTAGTTTTGCATCCATTTAGACTGTTTTATAAAATTAATTTAAAATAACGCTTTTATGTTTATCTTTACCTGTTACCAATTTTGCAAATAGTTCTAATTAATTTTCTGTTATACAGGTTACAATCAAAAGTTGCATGTTGTCATAAATTTCTAAATATCCGTGGAAAAATTTTGGGGCTAAATTATGTATTATGTATTTTTTAGCTTAATCTTATCTAATAAGTTTTGTTATTCATATCAATAACATCATAACATTTTTTTTACTACTAACATGATAAATCACCATTATTTACTCCATTCCTCAAATGAGAAGTAACATTTCTCACCCTAGGTAAGTAATAATATTAAAAAAAAAAACTAGGTCAATAATGAAATGGAAAATGTCACTTAAGTTTCAACTTGTTAGTATGACAACTAGTTGTCATTTCGAATTATTTGAAAAATGAGAAGGAAATTATTAATTTCAAAATCTAATCAATTCAAATAATGATAAGGATTAGTGCTATTAGTAAAAAATTATATGCAGTATGACTCACTTTTCATGACTCCCCATACTGTTCTTATTATTACTTGAATGTACACACTCTTCGATTTTTCTGGCAACAAACCGCTACTTGCAATAGTTGCTGTCTCTCTAAGTTCATGAGGGGCACATACTTCCATATCTAAATCACTTTCACTAAAATTTTCACCCACTTTCCAATTATTTTATTCACACGATTTTAACTTTTAGATAGCGTCTATCTTTCGGAAAATGACATTTAAAATTAAATTCATTCTGTCAGTTAGACAACTGAACTTTCAGGCTACCTGATATTTCGAACTATTTGAAAAATAAGTAAAAAATGACTAATATAAAAATCAAATCGAATCAAATATGGTAATATCTCAGTGTTAGTAGTAAAAAAAATTCTATATATACCTCAGTTGAGAAGGCCATTATTAACCTCGCACATCATATCCTTCGGCGCTACGCGCCTCAGGATATAACAGTGCTCGGTAAATAGTGGCTTACTTCTCAACCTAGGTATATAATATACTATTTTAAGTTGGCCTTGTTTAGTTTGAATGTTGTTTGGCAGCAGTCAACAAATTACATATTGTTGTATAGTGTTTGCTGAGTTGTTTATGTTTTTGTCTGTTTTGAGACTATTTCGTGAAGGACAAAAGTGTTTTTATTGAGGAAAATTAATAATGAGACCAGAACAAGTAACACAAGCTTTACAAGATGGTAGTTGCGTTCGGTATATCGCAGATAGAGTTATCGTGCCTCGCAGTACAGTATCCGATGCGATAAAGAGATTTAGAGAAATTGGTTCATACTAAAAATATACCTGGAAAAGGAAGACTAAAAGCCACAAACGTAGTTGAAGATCAATGTCTTCGATTTTGTGATCTTCGAGAGTAAACTGCTATTGATATAGCTTTAGCTAGAAGATCAGTGTCTTAGTTTCATCTGATGTCGTATGCAGTGGGTTAAGCAAACTAAATTTATGTTCTCCTGTTCTGCCTATTAGATGCAGGCCATCGAATATTCCCGATCTCATGCAGACTGGGATATAGAAAACGTCCTCTTTACAGACTAGTTTTATTTTATGAGGTACTCACCTGATAGTCTCCAAGGTGTATGGAGAACACCTAGAAACTACTATAGTCAAAGTTGTTTCCCTCCTAGAGTACAATTTGGTGGTCGACGTATTATAGTATGTGGCAGCATTTCTTTGGATGTCGCCCAGAACCTTGTTATGCTACTGGGATGTAGTTTGAACGCCGATGGGTACATTAAGAGGTATTTGGAACATGTTGGTCCTTATAGGCCTTTTATAGAAACAAAGTTCTCTTAATGTAAGATTATGCTCGGCACATAGGAGCATATGTGAGGCAACCTAAGGCCCGACGCCCACAGAAGAGACGAGGCGCGGACGTTGGACGGGGACGTGGCGCGGACGCGACTTAATTTAGTTATTCACCATATAAAGTAAAGAGGCAACGCTAATAAGGGAAGTCAGGCCGAGACATGTCTTTACGCGACCGAACCTCGTTTCTTTTTAGTCTCCAGAGGCTCATTGAAGAGGTGAGACATTTGTTTAAAATGGGCGACTCCGAACTTAACGTGCATTTAACTGAATTAATAGAAAAAAAAATCGTTTTTATATGGTAGCAATAGTATAGAAAGATCTTAACCGCGCCTACGTCCTTACCGCGTCTCTGCCACGTCCGCGACGTGTCGCCGCCCCATCTCTTCTGTGGGCGCCGGGACTAAGAAGCAACATTAGGTAGAACTCTGGGGAGTTCCAAATTACGGATGCGTGGAAATATGCGTTGATACGCCATCGCCAGCGGGACCAATTATCCCAAGACGCTGTTATTACTTTAAAGAAATACTTGATTTTGATAACAATTTTTATTACCATTATTGCCAATGTAAGCTTTAAAATTTTGTTGTAGATATAAATTTCAAAGTTCTCTTTGAAAATTTGTTTTTCGTTTAAGGATGCAAATGATATGAATTAAAAACTGCTTAGAAAAGATGAGTTTTAAAACTTTCGTACGAAGGCAGATAATTTAATTGTCAATTTTTTTCCAGCCTGTTCAGAAATTTTTGGAAAAATGCAACTTTGATTATATCCTGCATAAGAGCAAATCAATTAAACCTCTTTGCGAAATCGGTAGCAGATACTGGTAAAGATGAAAGGGTCTACAACTTGATGAAATAATTTTATTATCGACATTAAAATGTTATGTTAGACCGTTTTATAAACCATTTGAATAATCGCATGAAAATAATAATTTCGAAATATTCCTATACCAAATTAGGCATACCCTTTATATCAAAATCATATTAATCTTTAAACTAGTAAGTTTAAAGATCGAAAACACAGATATTTACTACTGATAATAATAGCACATATATTACCTATCTCTTGACACATAAACGTTAACGAAGGTGATAAAAGCATAATTGTTCAAGTACTAACAAACTTAGAGAAATTTGAGGATCAAAAAGCCCGAAATCTTAAAATTAATAATCAATGTGAGGCCCATTTAGTATCCTAAGTAATCCATAGCAACCCTTAATAGCCTTCACAGAATTGCGTTTTGCCATCCCAAAATAACAGCAACATCCCCATCCCTAAGGACGAAGAAAATTCCCGTGTCGTGAGGTTATCAACTAGGTCAGGGACCTGAAAAGGAGATTCGCGACCTTTGTTTAAGGTAAATTCTTTATCATCGCCGTGTTATTTTATGTATAAGAGGTTTTTGAATAAGCGGTAGGCTTTGTATGTAAATTGGCCTTGTAATTTGGTTAATCATAAATTTTAGCGTTTTTGCCATCGGAATTGGGAAATTGAATCTGGCGGTGAATTTTTTTCGCTTATGAGACTCGCCAAATCAGAAGCATGTAATTGTAACATAATTAAACAATGTGAAGTTTTATTGTAAAGTGTTCATGCATTTTTTTTAATTTGTAGCACAAGCCACACATAAGAAAATGAAAAGAAAAGTAGATAAATCATATCGATCTAAACTTGAAGACGACTATGGAATTAAATTCTTCAATGCCTTGCCCGATGCAGTTAAATCGCTTGATCGACAAAGATTTGAGAGTAAAGTGAGAATATTTTTGAAGGGAAATGCTTTTTATGATGAACAAGAATTTTTATTGCGTGCCATGAATATGTAGTACATCTCGAGAAAGCTACCCCAAATTTATAGCTACTCTGGCTTTCTCCTTTTTGCACTGATTCAAATATATTGTGTAACATTTTAATTATTATTGTGTCTATCTACATTTTATTTATGGTATTTTTTCTTTTTATTTTATTTTATTTGCTGTTGTATATTGTATTGTATCATCACTGCTCTTAACTACATTGTTACATTGACATAGCTATTATTAAATTTTAAATTTTCTTATTGGACCTGCAAAAGTAGTTGTACGTAGGCCTTATTTTGAATAAAGAATTTGAATTTGAATTTGAATAAGATGAAAATTTGTCAAATAATAAATAATAAATCAAAATAATTCAATTTATGCAAATGGCTAAATTTAACTTTAATTTATACATTATTGTTGTCTAATATTTCACCATATATCTGTTTATAAGTTTATCTCAAATTGGGTAAGTCTAAATTGGATTTTCGTTTTTTTTTTCAGAGGAGGTTCGACATTTAAGTTTTTCGGTTCAAAAATATTGTTAAAAAAATAATCGTTATTTCTAAAGTTCTGCAGAATTTTAATTAAATTATTTAAGAGCTGCTTTGAATAATTAATATGTGTTAATTTATTTTTAAGAATCGAAGAAACCACATCTGCATGTTCAAAAGCTAATTTAAATGTTTCTAGCAAAAAAAAAACAAAATATATATAATTTTAAAGGTTTATATGATATTGAATTATATTATAAAAAAATATAGAAAATACAAAAATTCTCAACTACCAGTTATGGTGGCAGATACGTAATACGTATCAAAGCCACTACAAAGTGGGCGGTGACCATCGGTGGCTACGTCGTATATTCGTAGCTGCTAAGTAACTGCGACCAAAATGGGGAAAGATTTTGCGTAGCAGAGTAGTGTCTTGGGTAGTTTTGCCACTAACAGAGATACTATGATGTGTTACTATAAAGCAGCCTACTGGTGAATGCGACTTATCTGTTACGAAGCTGCCCAGTCGCGGGTTCGTGGCAGCCAAGTGTTTTCCACCGACATGTGGAACTTTCGTTAAACTTTTAAATTTTATTCGCAGCGACCTCTTCATGCAATTTCACACTTCATAAAAATAAATGTCATGATAGAAAATAATTCTGGAAGCCATTATTACTTTTTGTTATTAGCCATGCGATTTTAACGCTATTGTAGGTAAATTCCAAAACGCAATCGACTATACTGAATAAAATAGTGGGTTTATATGACAAAATTTTCGAGCGCCTCTCAAAACATTTCAAATTATTATATTATTTGCAATAGAAACCGATGTAGTAATAGAATAAAAAAATAGTATATTATTTTATATGGAGGAAAAGTGATACTTTTCATGGCGCGCTCGTGTTTAACAGCCGAACGGAGTGAGGCTGGTAATAGAGAGCAAGCCATGAAAAGTAACTTTTCCTCCAAATAAAATATGCTGTTTTTTCTTCAAATGTCGACAAATTAATGCAAAAACATCCCTTTTTAATAGTAATAATATCTAATTATTATTAAAGATAAATGGGTCCGCAAGGCGGCTTAGACCACGGTCGTAGGTGGCCTTGCTTAGACCGGTGTCGGTGAATATAATGTAACATAAAGCTGTCAGTGGACACTGTCAACAATAATTATTTTTTTATGATGCGTCTCCGATTGCGTTTTAATTCCGTATTGATAAGCAGTTATT
>MU191422.1:0-10726 GCA_016904865.1 Pissodes strobi
TCAAACATACAGCCGTGATCCTATGAATAAATTTATCTTTTAATAAAACTTCTGTAGATTCGACTTGTAATACTGAGGGAAGACAACCCCCGAGTCCTCGAGCAATGTGCTCGAGCAAGACGAATCAGGTAAGGGAATTGAGTCCGCGGACAATGTGCTCCAGCAAGACGACTCAGGTTTAAGGTGAGACACAGTCTAATGAACTGAAGTTTCGGTAGCGTATTTATATCATAAAATCTGCTGAGCGTTGCATGTTTAAGGTTGAAAGTCGCTCGCGTTTATAGTTTTTCTTTAATGTTTATATAATAATTTCCAAGTTCAAGTTCAAACTTAGGACAGGGTGATATTTATTTAGTAGATTATGCATTTTAGAAGTTCACAGTATATCAAATGAACACGCAGAAAATGTTACGGTCGTTGCTTGTATTAGCGCTTCAGGACAGACAATACCTTCGATGATCATTTTCAAAGGTGTGAGAAAACAAAACACATTCGCCTCCAGGTAGTGTTACAGAAATGGCTACAAAAGGCAGTATGAGTAAGGAAATAATTCTCAAATGGATTGATCATTTTGCTAAATTTAAACCAGCTGGACGTGATTTGTTATTTTTGGATGGTGGTTCTTGTCATGTGGATGTGGCTGATACCCATGATAGGTCTATTGTATGCTTACCCTCTAACATTACAGACGAGTTTCAGCCATTGGATAAAGCTGGAACATAAAATAGCGCCCCTTGCTTGAGCCATTTCATAGGTCCCTTGTTCTACGCAAAAGTTCTCTAGTTAATATTTTCAGACGTACATTGTCTATATTTGTAGTGCTTTTTTGAAGTGGTTTGGCAGGAGTAATAGCAATTGTAGTACACCTATGCGAAAGAAAATTATTCAATTGCATATATTTTTCATGGTTTGCGTCGCATATAATGGCATAGACTGTATTCTGGACGTTGCTTCGAATCAGGGAAAATTTGTTTTAAGTCCGCAATCGAATGGTTGGTAAACTGAAAAATTACCGATGATAAATCCCTTGATATCGCGTACCACACCAATGCAAAGTGAAAGGACTGCCCGACCGAGCCAGCAGTTTCGTGGGCGAGGGAGGCGCGTCGGCTAGAAGGAAACTCATTGCTGGAATAGCCAAGTGCCTGGACTGGTGCTTGAATTGGTTAGAATATCAATAGCCCCAATAGACTGTTATTATGTTGCATATTATGAAATCAAATAATATTTGTGATCATACGCCGCCACTGTTTATATGGAATATCAAGTTCCTTCACCCGCCAGTGCTCTCATAATAATGGGTTAGGATGTCAGCCATTTGACTTGACAAGTTCTTAATCTAATTTTACTGGTGTGTTCAAGAATCCGTATACGTTAATTCACTAAAACGACTGGTACTTCCAAATAGGTATTAAAAATTAATTCCGCCTACAAAAATCAAGTAAACAATAGCTATGGAAACAATAGTTTATTATTATCCGTCAATGTTCAAAGCAGCTGTCATCAGTGTTTAAAATAATATCATTAGCAAACGCTTTGAGAAACTTCCTCTAGAATTCAACATAAGGTAAGTTCCTTCCGTTCAAAAATAGTTTATAATCTGCGTTCACCAAAGTGTGCAAATTAATTCCTATATTTGTATTAATTTAAAATGTTCAAATTTTAGTTAAGAAACTATGCATAACATAGTACTTTTATTGGTTGCCACTTCGTTGTTTTCCGAATACGAATCGAAACCTACATTGAGGACCACTACGTTTGCTCCGACGACGGCTGGTGATTATTCTCCAGTACACGACTTTTTGAAAATCCTCCCGGCCGACAAAGTAGAAGAAATTGAACAGTTGCATTTAAAAAACGACGAGGGCTTCAAGGCTGCAGTGTTATACCTTCAGGGACAGGAGTGGAATCATCTGGTGAGCAACGTAATGAAGAGCCCAGAATTTCTGAAATTTGCCCAAATGACAGAAAAGGTAATTAAATAGATTTAATTTTACTGACATTAGCACTGTTCATTTAATTCCAGTGTGAACGTTTTCATTGGAAGTAATGGCTGTGGTAATGGTTTAATATCCAACAATTCCACACTAAATAATGACGTTAAGATTTCTAAAACTGTCATATTTTATAAATATAATATAGGGTTTCGTTTTTTTTTATCAATATTATGCAAGCGAGTGCCTTAACTGTTCATTAGATAAATGCTTACTATAATTAAATAATTATTTACTAGTGTATTTTTATATTAAATTAACAGATCGTTTATAAATTTGCATTTTGAGTTATTTTCAAGCGGCGCGCGGCGCAAACCTACCTTAACCCAAAGTATCTTAGAAAAGGTATGTCTGGTGTCATATAAGTTTTTCGATTTAAAAGTTTTTTTTTGGGAACAATGCAAAGGTTAGATCAAATGCATTTTCAAATAAGTAAATATCCCAGTTCAGATACAGGGTGTGACCTCTCCTGTATTTTCGAAACAAACCACAATATCCATTCGTTGTATTTTTTTCGGCCAAATTCATAAATTGAATCAAAAAAACATTTGAACCAAAAACAAGACTTTCGCCATGGATGAACTGTTTTTGGGTCCTGTTAATATTATAAACCCAACCATTTCAGTTTTCTTTTTCAATTTTAATCCATAGCTTATGCTGTCTAGAATAGATTAAAAGTAAAATTTGCTTGGAAAACTTGACCTTACAATTATTTTCTTCCTAATTTCACTACTTTCCATACGAAAACTATAATAATTTATAATAAGGATATTGACAGAATAAAGAATAACACGAAATGTTTGCAGTGTTGCCAAACTGAAATATATATCATAATCTATGTAACACCATAATTGTTAATAAATACAAAAAATCACAAGTAACCAAAACTAACCAAAATACAAAAAAATCTCGGTAAATGTTTGCTTTACGCACTTTTTGAATGTTACAAATTTTTTTGTGTGACATGTAATACTATCTAATTAAAAGTGTTTTGTGCCACGTTACATATTGCGCAGAGCAATTTTGACGGCAAAAATTAAAAAAAGTCAGAAATGAGTCTGTTTAGTAATACATTTTAACGCGAAAACTCCCACAGCTAACCCAAACTAACCGACACTGATCCAAAAGTAACAAAAACCAACCTAGACTAACCGAGACTCATCCTAATTAACCAAAGTAAAGAGACAAGCGCTCTTGTCTCTTCACTATTTCAAATTAATCAAAACTAGCCCATACTCTCCCAGTCTAACCAAAACTAACCCAAGCTAACCCAAACTAACCGAGACTCACCCTAATTAACCACTATCGCTTCACTATTTCAAACTAACCCAGACTAACCAAAACTAGCCCATACTCTCCAAAACTAACCCAGACTAACCCAAACTAACCCAAACTAACCAAAACTAACCGAGACTCACCATAATTAACCAAAGTAAAGAGATAAGCGCGTAACGCGCGCTTGTCTCTTCACTATTTCAAACTAACCCAGACTATCCAAAACTAGCCCATACTCTCCAAAACTAACCCAGACTAACCAAAACTAACCCAAACCAACCGAGACTCACCCTAATTAACCAAAGTAAAGAGACAAGCGCGCTACGCACGCTTGTCTCTTCACTATTTTAAACTAACCCAGACTAACCAAAACTAGCCCATACTCTCCAAAACTAACCAAAACTAACCCAAACTAATCAAAACTAACCGAGACTCACCCTAATTAACCAAAGTAAAGAGACAATTGCGCTACGCACGCTTGTCTCTTCACTATTTCAAACCAATCCAGACTAACCAAAACTAGCCCATACTCTCCAAAACTAACCCAGACTAACCAAAACTAACCCAAACTGACTAAACCTAACCGAGACTCACCCTAATTAACCAAAGTAAAGAGACAAACGCGTTGTCTCTTCACTATTTCAAGCTAATCCAGACTAACCAAAACTAGCCCATACTCTCCAAAAACAACCCAGACTAACCAAAACTAACCCAAACTATCCGAGATTCACCCTAATTAAACAAACTAAAGAGACACTATTTCAAACTAACCAAAGAGTAACCAAAACTAGTCCATACTCTCAAAAACTAACCCAAACTAACCAAAACTAACCGAGACTCACCCTATTTAACCAAAGTAACTATTCAACATTCACTATTTCAATCTAACCCAGACTAACCAAAACTAGCCCATACTCTCCAAAACTAACCCAAACTAACCAAAACTAACCGAGACTCACCCTAATTAACCAAAGTAAAGGAACAAGCGCGCTACGCGCGCTTCTCTCTTCACTATTTCCAACTAACCCAGACTAACCAAAACTAGCCCATACTCTCCAAAACTAACCCAGACTATACCAAAACTAACCCAGACTAACCGAAACTCACCCTAATTAACCAAAGTAAAGAGACAAGCGCGCGTAGCGTATTTCAAACTAACCCAGACTAACCAAAACTATCCCAAACTAACCCAAGGCATATTAAAAAACTAACTATCCGATAAAAAAAAAACTTGCACTACCGAACGTCGAACCAATTACTTTGCGTTTTAGAGACGCGAGCTTCGCCACTTCAGCCAAATTCTCACATCCCTGCTTTTCTCGAAACGTTTTATACAAACGCGTGAAGTGAAAATATGTGTAAACAACATTAACGAGGATCAGGCTTCCCACAGCGGCAAGACGCTAATGAGAATTAAAGAATAAATGTGGCAACACAGCGGTGTCTACAAACCTACCCTGCGCGAAAACAAAATAATTAATTGAAAGTCCGCAGTGAAAAGTAGTAGCATTTATAGCAGTTTTTACAAGTTTTTAATGATTTTTTATAAAAAAATTGGTTCTCCCATGGTTAGTTAATTGTAAAAGTGTCCAATTTACGATAATCCTCCCAAAGAATGTCAAAATAGCTTAAAATGTGTGGGTTTATAATGTTAACAGTCACCCCTATCTTTAGCCGTTTACAAAATATTGACAGTTGAAAGTCGGGCATTTTGACACTTTTGCAGACTCTAAAATCTAAACCACACGAGATCTAAGAAAACGGTTTGCACATTCCTATCTTAGGTTTTCATAAGCTATCGAATGACAGTGACTTTGATTTTAACCAGAGGTTTAAAAGTTCCGGCTAATTTTATCCGCGGGTTAAATTTGAAGTTGCTGTCATTTGAAAGCTTATGAAAACCTAAGATTGTGCAAACCATTTTCTTTAATCTCGGCCGCTTTAGATATTAGAGCCTGTCAAAGTGTCCGACTTTCAACTGTCAATATTTCGTAAACAGCTAAAGATAGGTATATATAGGATAGTATCAATTAACTCCTATATTGAGTTGGTTCTGACATAATACATCAAATGTGTTTAGATTTTTCTAGAGAGCCCAAAAATGTAGTATTATACAAGGTGTATTTAAAAAACAGTTCATCAATGGCGTTAGTCTTTTTTTGGCTCAAATGTTTTTTTGGTCAAATTTCTGAATTTAGCAGAAAAATACATCGAATGGATATTCTGATTTGTTTTAAGAATACAGGGAAGGTAAAAAATAACCCCTGTTCAGTCCTTGGTGCATGGAACACCCTGCACATATTTCACAAAGTGGAATAAAGGCTTGTCTTTCATCCAACTCCAACTAACTCAAACTAATCAAAACTAACCCAAACCAAGAAAAACAAACTCAGACTAACTAAAACTAACCCAAAATAACTAAAACTAACCCAAAATAACATAAACTAACCCTAACTAACCAGTGGGTAATTGTTTACTATATGGGCGCACGCTAAATTTTGCGATTTTTGTACTTTAAACTCTCAAATTCGATAAAAATGAGCATTTCAATCGTTTTTTGATGGCGGAAAGCCATATTTATCAATATTTATATTTTACAAGTCGTTCTAAAATCGCGACAGTTTATTAAATAATTACCCCTGACCTAATTGTTTATTATATGGGCGCATGCTAAGTTTTGCGATTTTTGTACTTTAAAGTGTCAAACTCAAAAAAATGCGCATTTTAAATCGTTTTTTAATGGCGAAGATTCATATTAACAAACATTTATATTATACAGGGCGTTCTAAATCAGCGACCGTTCATTAAATAATTACCCCTGGCCTAATTGTTTATTATACGGGCGCACGCTAAATTTTGCGGTTTTTGTACTTTAAACTTCCAAAGTCAATAAAAATGCGCATTTTAAATAGGTTTTTGATTTCGGAAACCCATATTAACCATTAGTTATATTATACTAAATCGGCGTCCGATTATTTGTTAATTACACCTGGACTAATTGCTTATTATATTGGTGCAAGCAAAATTTTGCGGTCAATATTTACTTTGCGCACTTATTGGCTACCATAAAAATAAAAATACTGACATATTCTACGTTACTTCTCTTACCATCTCCCACACACTAAATATTGCGCAAATGTTACTACTTATCAGAAAAAAATAACAAAGTTTACAAAATGCAGTTATGTTAAACCATCCGACATGTTCCAAACTTATACTATCTCGCTCTCGCACACTCATTATTTCACCTTTCTTCACGCACACAACGGTCCAAACGGATCTGAAAAATGCAAGCAAAAAGCAAGGCAGGTATAATAGCGATACAAGAATACATAATAGTAGTCTCAAAAAAACTTTTACCAGCTTCTTTTCTTAAAAACCAAAAATATAACTGTTTTCTTTTGCATTTTAAAATGATAATATTTCTGGCACGTCAACATGACACTATTTCAGCTTTCAGCAATTCGATTTCTTAAATTATGTGATCTATCATCTTCGCACGGCTCAGCCAGCTCTGCCGCAAAACCACAGAATCAAGCAACTCGACTTACTTGATTCTTACTCTGTATGCATATTTGTGCTTCTCTTTGACACCTTTATATCTCCACCAATTCTGTTAATTAAGTGGCGTTACATTAGCAAGTTATTTGCAACTAAATTCTAGCATCTCTACTTCGCGGCGAAAAATATTTTAGTAAATCTTCTTACTTGCAAAGTTTTGTATTTTTCTATTCTTGCCTATAATTTACCATTGTATAAATAAATCTACTCGAGTTACTTCCTGAGATTTGGCACTTTAACAATTTAAGAAACAAGTGAGTCGATTTACTTTATGCTAGGTACTATAAAATCCAAATGAAGAATCAAGTAACTTTACTTACCCTTGTTGAAAGGGTTAAAACGATAGCAGAGATATAGCTAACTCGACTTCTTTTAAAATATTACCGAAAAAAGGACTTTAGTACGTTGTTTTATGCAAATTTGGACAATAGTTCAGTATTTATTATTTGCCTAGTAAGTTTAAATCGTGCACACAGAAAATATGACTAGTAGAGGAGTAAGACAACTGCTTGAAATTTTAGCAAAACAATACAAAAGTAGTGGGTAAGTTTGGTACTTGTTACATTGTTTAATGTTTTTCAAATAAGTGAAAGTGCATCTTTAACACGCTTTTATTAAATTGACTTGTAACTAATTATATATGCGAAAAATCTAGGAAGTCGATTTTAACCTACTTCTAATTGTATCGATTTGAAACTTTGCAGGGTGCATGTAATTCGTATATACAATAATTTGGTACAATCGAGCTGATCTAAGCGTTTAAAACTATAATTAAACAATACAACGTTTGACTCACATCCACTACTTCTAAAGATATTAATATTATATGTCACATTCTTGGGGCTTGTTGTTGACAACCATTTAATGTGGGACTTGCACATCGATGCCTTATAAAAAAAATTGAGTTCTGCCTGTTTTGCGCTAAGAACGGTTTCCAGGGAACTTAACGTGTCAACTGATAGAACAGTCTATTATGCCCTTTTTGAGTCACATCTCCGATACGCCCTTCCATTCTGGGGTACGGGTTGTGCGACTCAATTTGAGCGTATTTTCAAACTACAGAAGAGAGCTGTTCAATACTCACTGGGACTAAGCAATATTAGAACTCAGTGCCAGGATTTCTTAAAAAAAATATATTATCTGTTCCTTATTGATACTTGAATCCGTTTGCTTATTCCGCAAGCACGTATCTACAATTCTAGATAGGCCATTTCACAACTATCCACTTAGGAATACGGAGCATGATCTTTATTTGCCAACCCCACGCTAAGAGTTAGTTAAAAGCTCTATACTGTACATGCAATGCAAAAAATTGCACAATTATCTGCCATTTGAAATGAAGTCAATAAATCTTTTCCCGCTTTTCGCAGAGCTTTAAGATCATACTTACTAGAGAGAGCCTTATACGCAGTAAACGACTTTTTATTGATACTAAATTTGGAGCATCTTACACACTGGTTTAATGATTTAATGTCGAATGTTTAATGTTTGGTGTTTAGGATTTGATGTTAATCCTAACTTCGGTAAAAAAATTAAACTGGTGAATCCCCACGTAATTTTAAGACGAAAATGTGGTATAAAATTTTTTCGATTGTCGCTTAGTTTTCAAAATACAGGGTGTTGCAAAATTTTTTTTTTCGTGGTTTCTTTTTATTAATAAATAATGAGAAGCGACATTCGAACAATATTTGCACACCTTAATCAATGGTTTGAGAACTTTATTTTGTGTTCACGCAAAGCCTACTCGTTTATTTAAACATCAAAATGATGATTCTTGTGACGTGAACAAGAAAATAATTTTTTACTCGAAAACTGTAAGAGATACGAGAAAAATGCAAGAAACTTAACTTGCCTAAAATTAACTTTTTTATCAAATAACATAATAATTTTGAGTGTTTAACAGGCCCGTAATATTGCTTTTTGCGAAATTCTAGTAGTCGTTACCCGGATCTCCGCCAATGAACTAGTTGAGAAGTTCAACATGAACACAAAATAAAGTGCTCAAACCCTTTATTAAGGTGCGCAAATATTATTCGAATGTCGTTTCTCATTATTTATTAATAAAAAGAAAATACGAAAAAAACATTTTTTTTCAACACCCTGTATTTTGAAAATGAAGCGACATTCGAAAAAATTTTCGTCTTAAAATTACGTGAGGTTTCACCAGTTTCGTTTCTTTACCGAGGTTAGGAAACACCCTGTGTATTTGATATTTAATATTTTTATAATATATTAAATTGTCAAATTTTTTGACAATAAAGCATCTTATTATTATTATATGTAATGTAAATGTCACCAAGAAAACATTTTTTTTTTGGAAAAATTTGCCAAGTAGAGAAGATGTTGATGACGGAAATTCCTGCTGCTCAAACCTAAAAAACCGCTGTGAAGCGATAAATACTAAGCAATAATTACTATTTGCACTATTAGTCGCCTTGTTAGAATATTATTTTCAAAATAAATCTTTTTAGATAAAAATAATTACTATTGAGTCTTTATGAGAAAAATTTTTGTTTTTTATAGTTTACATATACTGTTTTTTGTAAAAAATATAAGTTGCAATATTGGTTGCATTTTGGAATATTCTGTGCACTTATTAAAAATAAAAATTAGTTTTTCAGAAAATCGGTCTTACTTGTGTTATTTTATTTTAATAAACCAATTTAGAAATGCTTATGCCCTTTAAATCTATTTATGTAAGTTTTTTATGCTCATCCCCTTGTAGAGTATATTATAAATCCAGTTACTTGATTTTTTCATTGTTTTTGGGCACTTAGCTTATTTAAATATCTAGCATGTGGAGTCACTTCCTTTTAAGATTGCATATCAGGGCGATTGTTAAATGCAGTAACTGAAAAACTACCAAAAACATAGATATTTAGTAAGTTTATTCTATATTTATTTATACCCTTAAAAAGTGGACCCAAAAACTATTATGTTAAAAAAACAACAGCACTTTGGGGTCAAATCTAAAAAAGTAATCTGAAAAACCATTTTTAAAAAAAGAAGTTTTGCTCTAGCCAAAACCTTTAAATTTGGAGTTACTTGATTCTTGCTTTGTACGGCAGAGCTGTCATCTGTCATTCTATGCATAGGTGTTGCCAAGTGTAATTTCTCTTCGGTTCTAAAATACGGTATCTTGTTGGATACATTCAGCCAACACTTTATAGATACATGGTGATTCAGAAGTACTTTGTGTTTATTAAAATAATAAATAATAATAATAATTCGCTATTTTGAATTACGCAAAACGCTCGTTATTTAACCACCAAAAGAGAGAGAGACAAATGCGCCCTTGTTTGGTATACTTATTTGGATTAGTTAAGAAAGTACCACGCGTAGCGCGCTCGTTTTGTTAATTTGGGTTAATTATGGTTTTGTGTTAGGCGGGGTTGGTCAAGCGCATAGCGCGCTCGTCTCAATGCTCTTGTTTGGTTAATTAAAGTTACTTTCGATTATTTTTGCTTAATCTGAGATACCGAAGACAGAGACCGAAGAATAAAAAGAGACAAGCGCGCTTGTCTCTTTACGTTGCTAAATTAGGGTTAGTCTGGGTTAGTTTTGATTAGTTTGGGTTAGTTTTAGTTAGTTTGGGTTAGTTTTGGTTAGTTTTGGTTAGTTTGGGTTAGTTTGGGTTCGTTTTGCTTAGCTTGGGTTAGTGAAGAGACAAGCGCGCTACGTGCGCTTGTCTCTTTACTTTGCTTAATTAGGGTTAGTCTGGATTAGTTTTGGTTAGTTTGGGTTAGTTTTGCTTAGCTTGGGTTAGTGAAGATACAAGCGCGCGTAGCGCGCTTATCTCATTACAAATAGTCTGGGTTAGTTTTGGTTAGTTTGGGTTCGATTGGGTTGGTTTTGGTTAGTTTGGGTTGGTTTTGCTTAGCTTGGGTTAGTGAAGA
>MU191422.1:19234-35826 GCA_016904865.1 Pissodes strobi
TGCACTCCTATTTTAAGGGTCTCCTTTTACCAGCTTTATCGGTGCATCCTGGTCCTTTTGGTGGTGCTGCAGACAGTTTAGACTTTTCATCTTGGTCTGAACGAAACCTTTTCAGCCTGTGTTGCAAGTCAAAGGACCAACTGATTTCATACTTCTTCTTTGAAGCTTGCCAATAACCAGCTCGTAAGATACACGTTTGAGAAAGGGTGTTCTAGAAAGAGAGTTGTAGAAAGTAATAATTACTGGTTTTCCTTCTTGGCTAGAATCTGGGTCGAATGATTTAGCATTATAGATAGTAGAAACAAGAACAATGTTTTTCTGAGGTTTTGGAACGTACGAATAGTTAATCCTTCATGAAAATCCAAAAGCTGGTATTTCGCTTTATTCCCTTCGAAGCGATGGACGAAGGTAGCAGTTGCCTTTTATTTTTTTTTCACTGTACCCGACCTATGATTGTTTCTTGTATTTTAGTTCATATGCAAGTTTTAGGTCTGTAAACCAGATATCTGCTGTAAAGTTTCGTACAGAACCAAATAATGGCTCTGCCAATCTTTTCACAACATAAACTGGCTTATTACTTAGCAAGAATCGCCCTTCCAGTAGCATTCCTGGGTAGATTTTTAAATTGTAGGAGCATGCCATTTACACGTCCACTAGAGCAGACATTTTTATGCCGTACTTATTTGGTTTCGATGGTATGTATTGCCTGAATAACTCTGGCAATTTTTCACAAATTGTTTAAAAAGGTTGCGAATCGGAAAAAGACGATCCTCTGCTTTCCAAGCCAACCTAGAGCAACGATCGTCAAAAGGCAGACAGCAAATAAGAGTCTTGAATCTTTTTATATTTATCACCAGCTTGAACTTCTTAATGTCATCACCTTCAGTACCACACAATTCTTCAAGAGATTGCCTATTTGCTCTATAAGCTCCTACTAGGTACAACAGTTAAATTAAATCGCTCATATCAATTATATCTGTTATATTATTTATTTATCCTTGACAGTATTTATGTACGGATTCGTGAATCTGACAATACCTTCAAGAATTTCATCAGTGAATATGCTATTCCAGCAATCGACAGGCGATTTGGCCAACTTAGCATTCCCTATAACCCTTAACAATCGAGTAACTATGTTGTAAGCACCCCTTCGAACATGTGGTATAGTATCTCTCCACTTTGTAATTTTGTCTGGTACCTGCATTTGGTTCTTCGCTACTATCGTCTGACTCAGCCTTCTGCTCCGTCTCAGAATCAGTCTCTTGTTCTTCCTGCCCATTTTCTGAGGCGATGTTGCTTTCTTCTCCTAAATCTTCTTTAATAAAGTCGATATCTTCATCATTCTCCAGTTAAAACCTTGTCAGTTCGCTGACATCGTCAGGATTATTAAAACGGTAGAGCTTCCCAGACATTCTTCACAAAATCTACATAAAAGAATAATTACTGATTCTGATAATTTAAATTTGCAAAATACATACCATGGCAAAATAGCAAGATGGGGTGCAATGTGCCTATCAGGCCAAATTTCGGACCGTAAACTTCCACGACGTTCGAACTTGAACTTGTCGATATTTTTCGACACAGCTATGAAAAATATTCAACTACTGGGTAGCTCGACCTGCGGTGTCTTCTACAAACATCGAGGCGTACGAAAATATTAGAGCTGTGCCTGACAGATCTATTAAGCCCGGCGCAAGGGGAAATACTGGTTTCAACATTTCTTCATAATTTCAGTTAAACTCAAGAACTTTAGAGGTTGTCTTTAATTCCGTAGAGCTCACCCAGTTCACGTGTGCTCTCCAACTTACTTAAAAACGATCAAAGTGGCACTTTCCACGTCCGGAATTATTACCTCCTCGTCGCTACTAACTGGTTGAGTTTATTACATAATCGGAAGAGAGCTTCAGGTTATATTTTTAGGTTATATTCTTAGTGCTTCGTTGAGACGCGGATATATCTAGCGCCACGTAGCCCAATGAATACGCTGTTGCCATTTATATTTCACTTTTCGCATGGCCCTCCGCTCGCTTCGCTCGCTACGTGGAAAAGGAAACTAACCAGGTGCTAACCAAAACTAACCCAAAACATCCAAAATCAAGAAAAAAAAACAAAAAAAAAAAAATAAAAAAAGCAACGGGATATGAACCCGGATTGAGACCCAACCATCTAGACCCATCGACCACGAGGCCTCTTGCGACAAACTGATTGCATCGCGAAGACATGGCGCGAAACTAGAATATGTTTAGCAACAGCGTATGCAATGGGCTACGAAACGCTAGAATTAGTCGCTTTACTCCGTTGTAGATCCATCCATTGGGCGGTTTCACACTAGCCGACACGACAACGACACGACAACGACAACGATGTCGGTGGACTCGTTATCTCATATAATTAAATAGGAATGCTTTCACACTCTACGACATGTCGGTGTCGTGTCGTTGCCGGAAACGACATGTCGTTGAGAAGCAAGCAATCCTGTCGTGCCGGGGCGAATTTCGTGCAATTTTTTGTAAGTGGTGTGTGGCATCACTGATGTTTGTTTGAATTTATAGGCGAAACTAAAGAAAAATTACCAGTTTCAAATATGGAATCGATACATTATTGAATTAGTGGAATCTAAGCCATATATTTGGAAGAAAACCCATGAACATAATAAAATATTAATTAAATTATCTAATATGTGGTCAAACGAATTTTTGCTCGTACGAAAATAATTAAAGACCTTAATTGGGTCATAAACCCATATATTTAAGTAGTATTAAATATATGCATAAACCAACTTCTCAAATAAAATATAGCAAAGTCGCCTCTAAATATCTCAGTTTAATAATGGGATGTACCGTTAACATCTCGGTGTTGTTGGATGTACCCATAAATGCCTTTGCTTACATCTTTTTTTTTTCGCCTCAAATATAATAAATATAATATATATAGAATTTGTACCGCCCACAACAACTGCATGTACCGTGTCGGTGAAATGTGTAAACCACCTGCCGGATATCGTGTCAGCATCGTTGTCGTGTCGTTATCGTGTCGTTGTCGTGTCGGCCAGTGTGAAAACGCCCATTGGCGCTAGCGCACCATGTCGGAGCTTACTCTTAAGCCCCGTACACAACACACTTGAACTGTTACTTAGATTTTGACCCCTGTCACTAGACATAACCTGTTGTGGCACATGTTCTTGAATTTCAGTACATTCCTATTTGCTCCACTATGTTCACAACATTTTCGTGTTAGTGGTAGCTACTATGCTTGGTTTTCAGACTCTACATCTAACTTATGCAACTCCTAAGCACTAATAGCAGTTGCAATCACTTCTGAATAATTTTCATCCCTTTATATTTTGTATTTTTGTTTCCTAAATTCAGCGAAGTCTTTTTCTAATATTTTGATAATTGAAAGTAATATGGTACCTAAATCTGGAATATACGTAACATCGGACATCGTAACAAAATCTTCTTTATCCACAGTTTAATAATATCTCCAACACCACCTGTATTTAATTTCTCATCATTTGCTCTAGTTATTAGCCTGCTGTCTTCTCCTCTTGTCATGCGTCATTGATTATCTGTACAATCTTTGCTAATAGTGCTATTAGTAACTATATAGGTATATTTAGTATATTTAGTTACTTTTAAATTTCGACTCATTTTAGGCAATCTGGTTTCTTTATATCCAATTTAGTCGCATCCTTCCGCAGGGTCAAAACGGGGAACTAAACCAGTCTACTTGTTTCACCAAATTGTAGTATTAGTGACAAAGGAATAATATGTGACATATTATTCCAAATTTCAAATAACATCCGGTGTTGGACGAAAAATTAAAGTTTTTCTTGGTTTTCTAGGTTACCCCGAGGCAAAACGAATTCGAGAGGAAATAGGCAGCAAGGAAAATCAAAAAATCGCGCAAGACCTACATAATCTTCAAGACATGGTGAAGATGCGTGAAATTCTGAAGGGAATGAACTTTGATGTAGAACCCTACATTGCGTTGGCTTACACATTTTTAGGATGGGTACATTAGGAATGAAACCACCGTTCGAATTTTGTTTTTGTTTTTAATTTATTTACCATTTTATTAATTATATTATGTTGCTGTTTATGTTGTTTAATAAAGTTATAGAAAATATACATAAATTTATTTAATTTCCAAATAATGCACGGTAAAAATATAACATATTATAAAATTTTACTGTTACTTTAATCTTATCATTCTTATGATTTTAAATCTCTTATTTAAATATCCTCGCAGATCTTTTTTCATATCTGTCAAACTCCCTCATTCATACCGATATGTAAGATAAAACAATCCTCTAAGCTACATGGACAAGTATAGACCCATTTCATTGATTAGCCACACAAATTAACGGAAGGAATAACGTCTGATCTGTTTCCTTGAAATGCTATGGTGTTCAATATAAACGCTGAACAATCAACCACCCTTAAAATCTAGATATTCAATCTACTTTTGGAAAATTCGAACGTCTTATTGCATCTTCCTTAGATCTAACAAGTTTAGCGCATATGTTATCTACACGTTTTTAAAATGTTAGATATATCATAATTACATTTATTTTTTTTTGAGGAATTAAAGCAGCAACTTTTTTTAAATAAATCATTGGCTTAAATTATAGGGTGTCTCACGATAAGCGTCCATTAAAATATTTCGGAAAGAAAAGCCATTTGATATCTGAAAATTGGTATCATAGGGTTTTCAAAGACGCTCTATTCGAATAAAATAAGAGCAACGTTGTGCGACTTCCGGTTATACCGGAAGTAGATGTCAACTTGGCTACAAAAGATCTCTCCTTCATCTTTTTAACAAAATTTATGAGACCGGCTGTATACCAACGGATTGGCTAATGTCGACTTTTGTGACAATATCCAAAAAAAAGAAATGCGAAAAGATGTGATGATTACCGAACCATCAGCTTAATGTGCCATGTTTTGAAAATATTTCTCCGAATACTGCACTCAAGGATGTACTAAAAATAGAAGAACAACTTAGTGACACACAGTTTGGGTTCCGCAATAACCTTGGAATCAGAGAAGCATTATTTAGTATTCAGGTTATGGTACAGAGATGCAGGGATGTGGGCCACCCGGTGTACATGTGTTTTATTGGCTTCGAAAAGGCCTTTGATCGAGTGAAACATACTGAAATCATAGCAATCCTTCAGCAAGTAGGTACTGACGACAAAGATCTACGTCTTATTAAAAATCTTTACTGGCACCAACGGGCAAACATCAGGATTGGTCAGGATTGTTCTAAAGATGTGGAAATACGAAGGAGAGTAAGACAGGGCTGCATTTTGTCCCCCCTGTTGTTTAACGTCTATTCGGAGTACATTTTCAGGAAGGCACTGGATGGTATCCAGTGTGGTATTAAAATCAATGGCGTCAATATTAATAATTTAAGGTATGCAGATGACACGGTGTTGATTGCAAGTAATTATGAAGAACTTCAACATCTGATTGACCGGGTTACCATAGCCTGTGATGAATATGGATTGAAGCTCAACACCACAGAGACAAAGGTGATGGTTGTCAGTAAAATACCAATACAGCCAGAAGTAATAACAGCTTATGGAGAACAACTTGAGAGAACCAACAATATCACTTAACTTGGTTGTAGTCTAAATGAGAACTGGGACATTGGAAAAGAAATTAGAATTAAGATAGAGAATACCAGAGCTGCATTTTTCAAGACAAAGAAGATCTTATGTGGAAATAACATCACTTTCAAACTGAAAATTAGATTAGTAAGATGCTATATATTCTCTACTCTACTATATGGTGCCGAAGGCTGGACGTTGACCGATACACTTCTCAGAAAGCTTGAAGCCTTAGAAATTTGGGTGTACCGGAGGATCCTACGAATAAGTTGGGTGGACAGAGTTCGTAACGAGGTCGTTTTGCAACGAATGAGAAAGGACACCGAAGTGGTCAGAACAATAAAAAGCCACAAACTAGAATATTTTGGCCATGTAATCCGTCACCCAGAGAGATATAATATACTTCATTTGATAATACAAGGCCAGATATTCGGAAAGAGAGGGCCGGGTCGAAGAAGAACGTCATGGCTTAGAAACCTGAGGGAATAGTTTGGCAGATCCTCTGCATCCCTTTTCCGAGATGCCACCAACAAAATTATTATAGCCAATATGATAGCCAACGCACGATAATCGGGCATGGCACAAGAAGAAGAAAGACAGATTGGCGGATCGTGCTAATGCAAATATCGAGCCAATGAAATTCTAGGTAAAACCAGAAAGAAACAACTAAAATGAGAGGCGACAATAAGTGTCGGCACCTTTCATGTTGGTGTACCCGTTGACAACAATACCACTAAGTATCAGAAGAAAAATATTTTAAGGTAATGACAATGACATCTGATCACCTGAAATCGGCCGATGATGTTTTGATTTTGATAATTATTATACCCTTTGTGCTTGGACACATTCTGCAGGAATGGCAATTCACAAATAGTTGTAATACGTTTGAGGTTGGAAGTGCCCAGTGGCGGACCAACTGTAATTATGTACTGGTCAGGATTTGTGAGTAGCAAAAATCCAGAAGGGCGGCAAATTCGCACTTGTCTTAGAGTCGAGGTGGTTCGTCTACAAGTTGAGTAAGCCCTCTACCTTCGTCGTTGCTCTTGCTGTGATGTTTGAGCCAGTTGGTGTTGTGGGCATTGAAATCCCCCAGAACGAGTATCTCTGAATTGGGATGGTCGACCTGTATTGAATCAAAAGTGGTAGCTAATACTGTAAAGAATCTTTTGTGGGCTCTATCGCTCGGAGGCGATAGAGACAGCATATGATCTTGATTAATCTCTTGGCGGTGAACTTGAGCCACATGACGTCAAAGTTGTTCTGTTAAAGTGTTTCCTTGCACAAAAGGTCGCTTCGGACAAAAAAGCATATTCCGTTCCGAACTTATATACTTAACCCAGGGCTACCCGGCGCTCGGAGTTTCGAATTTCCAGAGAGTAATGATGCGCGAGACTGGTCTTGGTCTTGGGATCTTAGTCTTGGTCTTGCAGAAAAAGCAAGACCAAGACCAAGACTAGCTCCAGGTCTGCAAGACTTACGCAAGACCAAGACCGAGCATGCAAAAGTTTTGCGGTCTTGCGTTTTTTTTGCAATTTTTATTTGATTACCTATTGCCCTTAATTCTGGGATCGAAATTGTTGGGGCGAAATATGGAGGAAAAACTTGTCAAAAGTCATTTTCTTTATGAGATACATGCAGGGAAAGTTAGACCGTATTGTGATTTTGGCCAGTATGCCATTTGTAGGCTATAATAATACCGTTAACTGATACCTCTATTATTCAGTCAACGATAATACGCATATTCTGATGTTACAAAGCGATAAATTGAAGCATTATCTTGGTTTCTTCGCATGGCATATAGGATGTCCGAAAATGATATTATAGTATAGATATTATATAGGTATTTGGGATCTTGAAAACTATAAGAGATGAAAATTTGATTAAATAGAAAAGGTTGTAAGATATTTAATTGCTAGTTGAATGCTGCTTTGATAATGAATTAATCTGCTTTCATAATGAATTCATAATTCATAATAATGAATTTCATAATGAATTTTATTTATCTTTTTTCATTTTCGTCATATTTTCAAAAAAAAAGAAACAAAAATATTTTTTAAAATTGCTGGTTTTATGTAATTTTTAAATATTTGTTTGTACCTATATTTTTTTGAGAATATAATATAGTACAGAATTCAACAGCCGTCCTTGTCTTACGCTGTGTAATATGGTTATTGTTTTTTAATTGTTCTATGTTGTTTGTAATGCTCATTGCATGTTCGTGCTTTTTATTTTTGAATCAAAGAAAAGTTTATTTTATATACCTACTATTTATATAGGTACTTTTAGGATATTTTAAACTTTGCTGTTCTTTAGCTGAGAATAACTGTATCCGATTATCAAGGTAGATAAATACTCACATTTCAAATAAATTATGGGCAACCATGTTTTAAGAAATCAAATGCACGTTTAACTAAAATAGTTCTTGTGTTAACGCCGCCATTTATAACTGTAAATACACAGGATGTTTCAATATGACACGGACATACTTAAACAAGTAATTTCTTAACTCGAATTGTTAAAATTTGTCGCTGTGGTATTTAATATTGACAAACCAAAATTTTCATACTGACAAATACTGTCCCTTTCTTTAAACCTTTATTTACTTGAAATGACT
The DNA here is from genome assembly GCA_016904865.1 of Pissodes strobi. Lineage (NCBI taxonomy): Eukaryota > Metazoa > Arthropoda > Insecta > Coleoptera > Curculionidae > Pissodes > Pissodes strobi. The sequence continues at coordinate 27,463 of MU191422.1, forward strand.
TGATTTTTTTAATTTTCTTTATAAAAATTGCCTCCAGTAAAAATCTGTAAAAAGTGCAAGACTTGCAAGAGTCTTGGAGCAAGAGCAAGACCAAGACTGGACCCTGCAAGACCAAAACCAAGACCAAGACCACTTATTAGACTGCAAGACCAAGACCAGACATGCAAAACCAAGACCAAGACTAACCCGGTCTTAATCTTGCACTTGCTCATCACTACCGGGGAGCTAACTTCCGGAATGTTTTGATCCTGGAAGCGCCATCATGTCGGTATGTTCCTGCCAGCGCGGAAGCGGAACGTGTTTTGAAAAAAACACAGCACATCCCAGTTCTGGTGAGGCGGTCTCTCACCGGACGATGCGAGTAGCCTTATGCATCTACCACCAAGGGCCGCTTCCACTGGAAGTAACGGCTTCCGACTGTGGCCCCTAGTCTGAAATGTAAAAGAATGGGTTTTATTGGGTCACTTTCCAGTGATCGGCTTCAGACTTTGTACTTTGATGTTCTCCAGCCTGGAGAGGACGATGGGATTTGATGGGCCACATCCCGGGGAATTTAGGAATGGCGGGGCTATTGTTTAGCAAATTTTGCACACTTAAAAAGGATATTCTGATTTAAGTGATTTGGCAATTATTTCACTGTGTTTACCATAATTAGGTAACGGGTTGTAATTGTTTATTATTTTATGCGAGTCTTATTTTGAATATGCTAAGCTTATGGCTTTATTATAATATAGTGTCTCTTTTAATATAGAGTCGATTAGATCCAATTTATAATCATAGTTATTGTGATTTGGTTAATTATGTTTAGTTCTTTGTCATAATCTTCTTTATTTTGAGGAACGTAATAATCTGTGTAAGTAGCTATTGAAACTTGAAATGTTATATTTGAAAAGGTTATTCGAGTTATTATGAATTTTTGTGAGGGTATGTGAAGGTTTATGAGAATTAGAGAATTTTATGTTTTCCATAATATGTTTGTTAATGTTAAATCTAGAAAATAGATAAAATTATTATTCCATAATTCAAATGTAAATTTTATATAGGGATGTAATGAATTTATATAATTTAGAAACTGTCTATCAGTATCTTGAAAATTTGCGATATTCATCATCGTGCTTATACCTTGCAAGAGGGAACGATGTATACGTGATTCTAAATTATCCATAAATATTTCGGCTAACAAAGGGCTTAAAGGATTATTCATAATTAAGCCTTCTTTTGGGGTGAATATTTTATTATATAATTCAAAGTAATTTTGGTCTAGAGAGGTTATAAATGTATCTAGTATATTCTCTTTTATGACTGGATTAAATTTATTATGGATTAAAATTTGGTCTAAAATGCTTATGGTATACATTTGTGGAATAGTCGGAAATAAGTTTTGGATCTCAAACGAAATTAATTTCGAATTTTCTGGCAATTCTAAAGATCTGATTATCTATTAATTGGTTCGAATTTTTAATACCATATTTTGAGGAGAATTTACAATGATGTGTAATTTTACTAATTATTAGTTTTTTAGATACTCTCTATCACGGAGCTGACATAAAAAGATACTACCGGAACTAGAATTTATATTTTATGGAGTTCAACTAAAGAATATAGGTTTGGTACTACTGGGTTCATAAAGTTGTATTTATGAGAATCTGTGAATAAGCTGCTATTTTTACCTACGTCTTTTTATACTTATATATTTGAAGAGTGATAATGCCAAATTCAAAACCCAATACATGGTGATTTTTTTTATTCTAATTATTAGACGAAGAAATTATATCCCACACAAAAGGGTTTATTTCATGCAATTCAATCATTTTACCTTTTAACAAAAAGGGGACGTGCTACTTTGGCTTACTAATTTACCAGCATTATACGTTGTATTTACTTCTGGCCTAACAAGCACTAAAAAACTCACCTTAAACCATTGAGAAATCGATGTTACAGTACCGTTGTAATTAGCCGAAGGCTATTGGTTCTTCTGGTAGACTGGTTGGGTCTTCTTCGAGAGGCAAATAATTATTATAAAAGAACCTGTCCTTTCTCTTATTGAAAATGAAAAATGCCAGCCAGCGCGCTGAAATTTGACAAAAAGTCGACTCGCGATTTCTCTGACTTGAACCGTTAGACGGCTGGCTAATTAACTTTTTAAGAGGAATGGCACAAACACTTCAAGTCAAGATAAATGATAAAATTACTAAAAGAAGAGTTAAATTTACAATTTACCAAGGTTATTATTAAATATTGCTTTTCCCATTTTATAATTAAATGGGCAATATTTCTTTATTTAAACGGGGGTGTTGTGCCTGTGATAATAAAAGGCAATAGTTCTTTAGCTTAGAAAATAATTTTACCTGAAAATTAGATGCTTGTTTGACCTCGGTTTTTATTCAAAATACTAGACAAGGTTAAATACAAAAGCTATGTGATTAAGGTTAGCTCATCAAGCATTAGGTTAAATATATTAGACAAATTATCAATATTTGCTTGAAAACTGGATTCTAACTCAAGTTTTAAAGTTAGCCTTTTAAATCATTTCTATCCATAAACCTTAAAACTTCCAGGAATTGACTGTCCTTAAACCTGTTAGTCTTCCTTCATATTATTATAATATGTGCTACTTTGGCTTACTAATTTACCAATAATACAAGTTGTGTTTACTTCTGGTTTAACCAAGCCCTGACCCCCCTACTAACCCCACAATCTGAGAAATGAATTTTGGGAAACCTCGATTGAAGGGGGGTATTTTATTTTATCTTGACATATTTGTCAATGATCCATGCTCTGTGATTTAATCAGATACCTTGGTTCGCAGGTTTTTTCCAACTGCTTTTTTACGGACTAACTGAAGAGTCCTTCTATGACTGAGGAAGTTCCTTTTTTATTACGTTGACTGATAAGGTTCCCAATTGCTTCTGCGTGCAGAGTCCTTCCTGTTCATTGATTGTGGTTGATTTAGTTTTTTTACAAACACATATATTTGCTGGTTAATTTATACCAGGTTAGCCAGCCCTTAAATATTTAATTTTTTTTTATTCTGTTTCAAAAATTAATTCACTTTTATTGGTACATATTCAACTACTTACGTCAACTCAAAGCAAGGTAAAAATATTTTAATAATTAACTACTTAAATAACACTTTAAGTACTGTTTCACGGTCGTGTTAACGTACTTGAAACTAGAATACACTAGTTAGTGCGGTGTCCTAGTGGGCTCAGAAGTGTAAGCAGAACATCATGGACTGGGTTTATTAATTACCTATTATTTAGTGCCTATCATTTGCTTTACTTGTTTTATAACTGGTAAGTATGAGTACTTATATCTCGTCTATTGGACTTGCTTTTCAACTCGGTGATTTTACTTTGTATACTGCCATAGGCAATCGTTTTACTTTTAATTGGTTAGTTGTTTTCTTATAACTATGATTTTACCAGTTGTCTTTAGCTATACGTGAGCGGTAGTCTCAGTTTGAATTTACCTCACGGTTTTAATAATTATTTTGTTCAGTTATTGCTTCAAGTAAAGCAACATTATTTAGTGTATTTATACGAATGAACCATTAATGTATTTAGCGAAGTAAATCGTTTGTAGTTTTTGCTAAGATAAATTAAACATTTTCAATTTAGTAGTTACCAGGCATAATTATTTTAATTAAACTCCTATGCAATTTAATTTAATTTACTAAATCAAACCTTTAAGATTTACTCTTGTAATGAAACAAACCAGTTTATGGTAATAAACCGATTTTCTGTTCAAGTATTTATCTATTTTATTTGTTATCTTTAGTATTAGGAATACAAAAGGAAAGTAGAAATAAGTATAAATGATTTGAAATATTTGGGCTCAGTAATTGAATCGTTCTGATTTATCGTTATTTTTTATATCTGAATTCTGATTTTATTAGTAATTTATTTATAGCAAATTTCAAGCAGTTACCGCTGATTTCTTTATATTTATTTTCTGTTGCAAAGCCCAAGCCGAAACTAGTCCATACTACAACTTGGGCACTTTCTGACTACTGAAGCCTTTATATAAATACCTTCTTACTCCCCGGCTTGATCTAGCCTACGCAAATTTTCTTAATTTGATTTTTTCTCAGCTTTATTCACCCTCAGTTTCTTTTGATCAGGTGTGAAAGTTATTAAATAAAATTAAAAGCGTCAAAGAGCGTGGGACTTGATCGTGTTACATATTATGGGAAGTTTACGACAGATTTAAAGTTATGTGTAAACAAAGAATTATAATTTTGTGTATTGTAATCAGCTTTATTCGCTAATTGCTCATTCAGCTGGTCCATATGCCTAACTCACTCAGCCGTTTGTAGTTTTGTTCTTTTTACAGGCGAGGCGTAGGTTAAACTTTATGGCAGTTAGAGCGGACGCCACTAAATTTTTACTGCAAGAAATTTATTAGAAATTCTATCTGTCTGAAAATCGGATAATAAAATTTAGAAAAAATATCCTGTGAAAACGCGTAAAGAAATTGGAATGAGATTGAATTATAGCCTAAATATAGTTCCCAAAATAAACACCAATAATACAAACAACCAGTTTATTATGAAAAGAATAGTACTTGGGTAGAACAATCTACTTTCTTAAAATTTAGAAGATTTTCAGAGTACTAATGGTTAATATGATGCTAAAGAAATGTATGGAATATGACCTATTTATGCGACAGGTGGTAATTAATGTTTATATTACAATTATATTAAATGCTATGGTAATTAAGTTTCATCTTGACACTCTAATACTAGAAATTACAATAATCAAGTATCAATTATACGATTTAGTCCTGGTACTCACTGCGATTAAACTTCAAATCAAAAAGCAGCACTAGTTATGGTACTTTAACAAGTCTCTGATCAATAACTTAACATTACTAATTACTATATAAAAATCTCAATAAATTACCTCGATACTACTTAACGAGAGGAGTTATCTTTAAAAGAATATTTAAATAAATACATAACAAGTATGCAATATATCCGCATGAACCGTCTGCTGGTACCCTACACTGTAAGGGTGCATCCATCTAATGATATTAGATGCGGATGCTTGCTTAGTAGATCCATTCGTTCTGCATCGAAGGATGGAAACCTTCAGAGATAAAATAAAAAAGAGAGATTGCCGAATCAATGATATTTTTTAAGACAGTTTTCACTAGCGCCGCCAGTATCCTCGGGATGAATTACATATGGGTTGATCGGTATTACAGATAACTGTTTTTGTGTTTATGGGTCGGTAATGTAAATTATTTCCTTACCGACTGTATGGCGCCATATTCAAAATTATTGTTTTTTTAAGCCGTGATCCGAAATAATTGAATTTGCTATTTTTAATGCATTTTCATTCCGAAATGTTTTTATTGGCGGACTTTGCCCGTAAAATCTGCCAAAAATGATGTGTCAGAATGAAAATTCAGCAAAAATTGCAAATTCAATAATTTCGGAATACGGTCTTATTAAAATTCGCATACAATTTTTCCGTTTTTGTCAATATTTAAAATATGTTCGATTATGTTTTGCGCCTCTAGAAAAATGAAGGTGTTTCTGTTATTTGTAACACAACTTTTAGAGCTTATAAGAACGTAGAGGTAAAAAGTACCTAAAAAAGAAATTTAAAGCAAAGTACCTAGTTAGTATATGCACATTTAAATATTTCAAAGGTTTTATGCATAATTATGTAATTTTGACGAAAGTTTTGTGTTGCCACTTTATAACATTACATTATAACGTAACGTATAATTAATTAATAACGTATAATTTAATTTTGAAGCATAAATTAGGTGTTAAATATCAGACGATTTTAAAGGAAGATTGTTCCCTTTTTATATTATAAAGTAGGGAAGTTTATTAATATTAAATAAAACACATTTGATTATAATAGGTATATATAATTTTTATTTTAATCTAAACCTCAAAAGCCGAAAAAAGTGAAATGTGTGGAGGATTAGCCCTTAGAACAGTTTCTATAAAAAGAGGATTACATGTACTTGTGGATGGAGAAGGTTGGCTTATATGGGGGACATTGTGGGAAGTGTGAGGAGATCTAATTAGAATATCACTGATACTTTTGATTCGAGGCTTTAAAAACGGTACCGCAAATCTAGTTAATCTTCTTTGTCACGAATCCGCAAAGTTTTTATCTTCAAAATGGTCTCCACAGAAATACATTCTAGTCGACTTATCATTTAAATTCATAATCTGAAGCCATTCTTCGCGTTTTTTCGAAGTATTTTCAGGAACAATAAAAAAATGTTTATTTGTACCTCCATTAGCCAGGAGTGAAAAATACCTACTTGTTATCACAAGCGATAAAGCGATAACGAAAAATTGATATTTTTTAAAACTAGGCTCTGACCACACAATTACTATATTTAAAATTATTACCTATTATTATTCTGTACATGGATTATGGCAAAAACGACTTCCAGAAATTTGAAAAATAATCTATGCTATTCTATACTTACTAATTTTATTATGTTACGTAATATATGGGGCTCCAGAGATGGTCGAGGTTACCTTATATTACGAAATATTTCGGACTTTTGTTCATTTTCCCATTGAATATCGATCTCTTCAACTTTAGTCTGAAAATATGCGCTTCCATTATTTCAATTGGAAGCCTAACAGGAAATTAGGACTAAATGTTTTGCATCAATCAGTGTGGATCCAACTTATGACAGTAGGGTTTGGACTTCAACATCAGTAGGAATACGAAGTGGCTAGTCAGACTTTGTTTAACACTTAACTAAAAAGAAAACAACATTAAATAGTCGGTACGGCAAGGCCGCACATACTTTCTCGCTCATTGATTCCGCCACAGAACTAAAAAAAAAATGGAACATAGTTCCGGCACAGAACTAGGAAAAATGGAAGGTCAATATTTCCACTAGTAAAGTGGCTTTATCTTGTTTTTCCTAGGAAAAGTAAACAAATGCATATTATTTCCTTAACTAATTAGTAAATAAGTAAAGAGTTTGAATAAAATCGTTAAGATTTTTTTAATTTTTGTTCCAAGAGTATATCAAGAGTATATAGTGGCCTTTACCGATTCTTCCCGAAAAAATGCAGCACATGTCTTACTAAATGGTAAACATGTAGAAAATTTAAAGAAAATCATTAGAGCCGATTTTGAGAAAATCAATTTTTTTATTCATGTAAACTACTTACCCTTAATTTTGAGGTTAGAAAAAAAACTGGGTCAAGTTTCGTTTAGCGGAAATCCGTTAGGAAGAAATTAATTTTATTTTTGACATTACAATACCTCTCTCAACGCAGAACAATCAAAATTTTTCGCCTCAAATACATCAATCTCATTTTCAAAAAAAAAAATTAAAAGAGCGAAAATCCATTAGAAAAAAATTCTTGGGTTAGAGTAACTCTCTACCTCTCTAACCTTAATTAACCAGAGTAAAAAGACAAGCGCGCTATGCGCGCTTGTCTCTTCACTATCCCAAATTACCCCAAACTAACCCAAACTAACCCAAACTAACCTAAACTAACTCAAACTAACCTAAACTAACCCAGACTAACCCAAACTAACCTAAACTAACTCAAACTAACCTAAACTAACCCAAACTAACCTAAACTAACCCAGAAAAAAGTTCTGGAGATATTCACCAGAAACTCCCAAATACCGATTTTGGTCGAAATCGACTTAACGGTTTTGGAGACAAGTTGTGTGACAGACAGATAAACACACAGACCCACATTTTTTTAGTAATTGTTTACTACTATATCCCCCCAACACCCAATTTTGACGAAATTTTGTAAATTATGAATAAGTTAGTACTTATCTAAATAGATATTTTTGATTAAAATTATTTTGCTTAAATGAATTATAATTAAAAAGATATATACAGGGTGATTCACGAAAATGGTTTATTAAGAAGTATCTGGGGAATGCGTTTTCCGATTTTCTTTAGTATGTGGCCATATCATCCCTTAAGCTATACAAGCGCGCGTAACGCGCTTGTCTCTATACTTTGGTACTTTTTTAGTTAGTTTGACAAGTTCTGGTTTCACTTTTTGAAATATGCACCTGACCTGAGACATTTAGCCACTTAAAGATCAAGAATGTTAGTCAAGTGTGACAACATTGCAAGTAAATTTTCATAATAAATGTAAAATTGGGAGAGTTTTCGCGTTAAAATATATTACTAAACAGCCAGTGATTTTTTTCAATATTTGGCATCAAAAGTGCTTTGCGCAATATGTAACGTGTCACAAAATACTTCCAATACTATCTAATACACGTCACCCAAAAAAAAAATGCAAAATTCGAAAAGTGCGCAAAGTAAAAATTTACCGAACTTGTTGGTTCTCATCAGCATGGCGTAGGTGAACATCGAACTACCCAGAGAAATCCT